>JANIWG010000030.1:0-116801 GCA_030705025.1 Myxozyma udenii
TAGATGCGCTCTCCCCTTATATATCATTGCCTACAGGATGGGTTGCGGTTCCGGGACAGAACCCCTAAAAGGAAATAGCACAACTGCCTAATTAGGAAGTGCTGCGTTCAACTCGTAACACATACGGAACTGGAACAACAATGATATCACTGAGTGCAAGTGATATCTACGTTGAGCAGTATACAGAGCATGAAGGAGAAGGCTGCGTGCGCATGGTGATCTGGGCACGCAGGAAGTTGGTCAGACGATGATTGCGGGATCAAGGATGACTATGGCATGCTTGATAAGCAACCAGAGTTAAGGCTTGAAGCCGGCATATTGCGGGTGGCGCTGTGTGCAACGATATGCGAAAAAGGAAAGCTCGGACATGAGCGTTCCGACAAGAGCCGTGTGTGAGCGACTAAAGGATTGGACAATCGTTTATGGCACTGGAACAAGGATATATTTATTAGGACCTAGTCCTCCAACCACGCAGACCTCTGTGGCTGCCTCCACAGAGCCATCGGTCCGGACCGTAACACCGTGGCCTGGGTGAAGGCCACATAAAGGCGATTTCCTAACCGCCGGACTTGGAACCTCTTCTAGCTCTTCACCCATTGCTTCGAAGAGGTGCTCACCACCTCGATAAGTGTCCCCACAAGCTTTCAGAAAAGTATTAGTGCTAAAAAGCATGTTGCCCCAGACGGAGGCATGCAGAGAAGAATAATCGACGGAGCGACGGATAAGCTCAGCACGCAGAGGCTCAAGCTGTGTGAGCGAATCCGAGAGGCGCTAGAGGTTCAAATAGTACCTGTTAAACCGCATATAAAGGTCGGCAACCCCATAGCAGGCCTGGTCTTGATGGTGCTGGACGATTTTCTTCAAAAGAACTGGCACAGAGGTCTCGGTGCGGCCGGGATCAACATTCGCCGTCTGGGAGAGAAGGGAACACCATTCGCGGTTGAGACTCATGGCGAAAGCATGCTCGGAGAGCAAGTGCTTTTGTGTCTGAGCCGGGCAGAAAAATTGCAGCAGTCTTGCTGGAGTACACAGCATTTACAAGGGCATCGAACCATTGATTAAAAGTGGCTTCTGTCAATGGGGGCACCTTGGCATCAGTGACCCGCTACGTGATGGCGGTCTCATCACGAATGTCCAGAACAGCGAAGAAGTGAAAGAGCAAAGGGTCATAACCTGTAGAGTATATGTTTTGACGATGAAGTAAAATTCTAGGTAAGTCCTACATGCTACAACAAAGACAGCTTTAGACATCGCGCGGCTGCAGGACAGAACCCTAACATCCTGGGCGACACATGCGCGGCCAACATGCACGCCTGGGTTTTGCGGCGTGCTCCATGAGTAGAGTCAGTCTATCATATGACTCTGTCGCCTCTTCGCCATCTTCTCCTCCTTCCGCCCCATCGACTCGTCGCCATATCGCCCCCGCGCCCAAACCCTTTCTTCCCGTGTCCGTCGCCGTCTCTGGCCCAGCCTCCGTCTCCACCGCCGCCGTCTCCGCTGCTCCCGCCGCCGCCGCCGCTGCTCCCGCCGCCGCCGCCGCTGTCGCCCGTCTACGTCTCTTCACGCCACTCTTCTTCTCTCCTCCTTCAAGATAGGCACTTTCGTCCTTTTGGTCTATCTTTTGCGCGCGAAAAGGCACATCTCGTCTCGCCTTCTCTTTTCCTGCCCGCTGCCATAGAGAAGAGCAATGCAGTTCTCCTCCTTCCCGCCCACCGGCATCGCCCCCGCCCCCGGCATCGCCCCCAGGCCCCTCCTCTTTGCGCCGCAGCAGTCCCAGTCCCAGTCCCAGTCCCCGTCCCAGTCCCAGCAGCTTCACCACCTCCACCACCTCCACCCCCAGATGGCAGACTACCCGCACCGCTTCCCCTCCCAGCCCCACCTCCAACAGGCCCCGTACCACCATCGCTCTTCCCTCTCGCGTGATCCCGCTCTTCTGCCCTACGCCGACGCCCAATGGCAGCAGCACGCCGACTCAGCGCCCTCCTCGGCCACCGCCTCGTCCTACCCGCAGGCCCAGCCCCCGCTGCAGTCTCTCCTCCCACTCCCCCAGCCGCCAGCTCGCATTGCGTCCTCTGCATCCGATGCGCCTTCCACCATCGACGCTCTCGCTGCGCCCCAGTTCGGAGTCCCCTCTCCGTTCGCCATGCGTGACTCCGCTCGCTCCGTCGCTTCCCCCGCCGTCCAAGCCAAATCATCTGCGTCATACCATCCGATGCACGATTACTTTGACGCCCAGCCTCCGGCCCAGCAGCACTCGCCAAATCCACAGCAGCAGCAGCAACAGCAGCATCAAGGCTTGCAGTTCCAGCAGTCGCCCACAGAGCAGTACCCCTCAAGCATCTACAGTCCAACCAAGTCAAAGACCATCGCGTCTTTGTCCTTGTCCGGATCTCAAAACTACCCCGTACGCCCCGGCCCGGCAGCACTCTCTTCCTCAGGCTCCGTCAGCACTCTCAACTCAATCTACTCTGTCCCCTCAACTGCCTCGACCAGCCCCACCACCTCCGTTCCTCCGTCTACCTCGTCTGCTGTGCACTCTGACGGCAACGTCTCATCAACCGCACTCAGCATGCTGTCTCTCGACTCAGATCGCGTGTACACTCCGCAAGCCATCAACATGTACACCCAATTCGCCAACGACAGGCCTCAATCACCCACATACCCTCGCTCATCCGACTCCACGAAACAGCCTCAGACACTCTCTCGCATCCAGACAGACTCTCAACCCCAGATGCAGCAGTCTATGCAATTCGCTGTCCCGACAAGCACGCCGACCTCTACCCAGATGCAAATCCACCAAGTTGTCTCGCCACAGCCAAACTCAACTCCATCAAGTGCATCAAGTCCCGCGTCTTCTGCGTCAGCTCAGCCTCAAGTGTTTCAGCCGCAGTCCCCATCGCATTTCGATCATCGTCACCGTCCTTCACTTTCGCATTTCCCATCCGCGCCACCGCTTCAGTTTTCCTCTTCGGAACTATCTGCCCCGCTTCGCGCCCAGTCGTCACCGCTACTCGATCAGGAATTTCTTACCCGCGGACGCAGCACTAAACCTGTATCCCAGACCCCCGATCGTCGCGTGTCGATTTCGTCGCTTGCTGCAAATAGAGCGCGCAGGAGTAGTCCCACGAATTTAGCAACGACGCAAAATGCGGCGCCAATTGGAGCGACTCAGGTTGATAATCTGATGCTGGTGATCCAGTCGAAAGCAAAAGAGAAGAAGCAGCGAGATCAAGTCGCTGGCGTCGACGACACCGTCAAGGGTGAACTTCCTGAGTCGGACACTTCACGATCCGTCGCTCCCACCACAATGCAGCCGTTTGCGTTATCCTCCATGCTTCATCATCCGGTGCAGGAAGAAGATCTTGCCAAGAAGAAGTCCAGCAGGAAGCTAGGATCGTATCCGTGTCTTGAGCCAGGCTGCGGAAGAGCGTTCAATCAAAAGACTCATCTTGACGTACATTTGCGGTGTCATACCGGCGCGCGTCCTTATGTTTGCGATATTCCGAACTGCGGAAAACGATTCACACAGCGCGGAAATCTGCGAGTATGTATTGTCTGGAAATATAAAGTGTATCGCGTTAACGAAATAGACGCATAAACGGAGTCATACAGGAGAAAAGCCGTACGTCTGTGAATTGTGCGACAAGCGATTTGCTCAGCGTGGGAACGTGCGAGCACACATGCTCACGCACGAAGGGTATCGTCCGTTTGAATGCAAGCTTGACAACTGCTACAAGTCATTCACGCAGCGCGGGAACCTGAAGTCGCATCAAAACAAATTCCATTCCGAGGCCCTTGCGCAGCTGATGGAGCGGTTTCAACAGTATTTGTCTGGTGGGTCCGAGTTTGACGAGCAAAGCGTGCCGCAGGAGGATCGTGAGCTTTTTGAGTATTTTGCGGAACTGTATAGGAATTCGAATAAAGGGATCAAGGGTCGTGGAAAGGACTCTACACATCTTGTGCGTGTCGATGAAAATGGAGATGTGCTTCCGCCGATCGAGAGCACGGGTGGTCGGTCTAGAAAAACTTGGTCACACTCGGCGAGAAGTACCTCCAGTGACGCGATCAGTGGTTCTGAAAATCAGGACGTTGACGTTGATGTCGCTACTGCACACGTGATGCATGAAGACTCATCGACGAAGCATGCGTTTGTGACAAATGGAGACACAGGATACGATCGTCTTTCCAACACTTCAATGATGGATGACGCGCGGCAGCACCTCCCACCACCTACAGCACATCATCAACATGCGCCACTTCCTTCGTTGTCTCTTGCCACAGCAATGCAATCATCTCCTCTTTCTTCCCCAGCCGTCTCGTCAGTTAATATGTCTACGAATAATGTGCCGGGAATGTTACCTCCGATGCCTCTCGAGCCGTCTCGGAATCAATCACAGCGGCAACAGACTCAACATCAGCAGTCTACACAACAACAGCAGCAACAGCAACAACAACAGCAGCAGCAACAGCAACAGCAACAGCAACAGCAACATTATCAGCAATTTCAACAGCCAATGCTACCAATGGTTCAACCACTTGCTCCGATTTACACGTATCCACCTCGATCACAATCGTGATCCAGGCTCAATGATTTACAGTATTGCTTTTGATTTTACCTTCTTCTTTTGGTTATGGAGTATTCTTGCGTTTTGTGATATCGGGTTCTATGGCGTTCAGTTAGATTTAAATAAATTATACCATACTACACATTCATTCAACTTGGGCATGTCCATCCTCATAAAACTCACAGTCCTTTCCACCGCGTCTCTGCACCTCCTCTGCCGCCTCCCTCTTAACGCATCTCCACCTTCTAACTCTCAAGTCATCACCAGTACTCACAAGCTGTCCTTTACTAGTCCAAGCCACGCCTGACACTTCCGACTCATGAGCTCTAATCAAAGTTGCCGCATCTCCCTTCTTCACTTCTTCCCCATCGAAATCCATACACGTTCTCGAGCTTCGCGTCGTAGGAAACACAACTACTGCTCCAAATTCATTTGCATCATCATAATTAGTCCCACCGCAGGTCGATCCACACGCGATATACCCTGATGACAATCCGCCAGCTTGAATAGCTTCATCATCGCTCAATAGCGACAACTTGACGAAAAACGAGTTGACTTTCAAGTTCGGGTGTCGCAATACCTCCACGGGCTGCGTAAACATCAAATCCGAGCGAGGTGTTTTTCGAGTCTTGGCCAATGCAACTGCACCCAAATTAAGATCATACCCATACACTGCACTGTCTCTACACAGAGACCAAATCCGACCCGCGCGACGATCAATCGCCATACTCGTGATTCCCATCCCAGATTCAACCGTATCTGCTGTTTCGACTGTTGGTTTCAAGAATTGCTTTTCCGGAACCATTTTACGGATATCCCATACTCTGATTGTCCGTGCGCCTTCACCCGCACTCAGAATCGTATTTTCGTCAAGAAACTCCAATGATGTGACGCTTCGCTGATGCACAAACACATGTTGTGATCGTCGTTTAACCGTATTCTGCGATCTCAAAATCCGACTTACAGGTGCAAACGAAGAAGCCTGAAAAGTCTCACTTCTCCGACCTCGTCGTTTCGACTCAACCGTAACTCGTCGTCCTTTATTCGGCGTCCGAGTATCATACATACAAATCGACCCGAAAAACGTACCTGTCGCAAGTACGTTTTCAGAACCAGGCGCAAATCGAACTTGCTTAACCGTCGCGCGTTCTTCTGTCGTCAAAATTGCCTTGCATTGATGCTTCACCGGGTCAAATAGTCGAGACGTATAGTCACTTCCCGCAGTCGCGATAAGCGGAGACATTGAATCTGAGAAAGCAACGTCGTAGATTGCGCTTTTATGACATTGAAACGCAACAGTCGGTCGAAATTGCGACTTGGAATTATCAAATATATGAACCAATCCAGCTTGATCCGCAACGGCAGATACATCCGTTTTGAGCGATGAAGTAACTGCAAACGGGACCCGATCATCTTGCTCAATATGATACACGTCTTCTGCACCAGTCGATACGAATCGCGATAGATCCGCTTTCACGAAATCACTTCGTCGCGAAAACACACTCGGTGTCATCCGCGTTCCAAAAAGCATCTCTCTAGCAAACATCCGTGACCCAATATCCCCCTTTGTAAATCTCGCAGGCTGTAATCCATGTGCATACACATACGCAGACGTGATTCTTTCCGGCCTCGCCTCAACACTCCAACTAGATCCCATCTCACTCTCACTCGGATCTCGTAAACTCGCTTCTTTCTTCTTTCGATATCCAGCAAACGGCGAGTTGGAAGGCGACAAAATTCCCACGTCCTCAAGAATACTGTTCGCTGAGTTCAATATCGACTCGGAAGATTCCTGAAGTGGACTAGATGACATGATTCCTTTCCTTGTATTCCCTTTCACCGCCCCTTTCATCCCCGCATTTTCAATCTCCTTCGTAATCGCAGCAATCGTTCCTGCTTTCGCTTTCGTTCCAGTCGTACCTTTACCTCCTCCAGTACTCGTCTCAGCATCCTTCCCCTTCTTTCTCTCAAACATAGACAACAACGTCATCTGCCTCTTCGGCGGTCGAAATTCTTCTCCTGTATCTTTCCGTAACGTCCACACATCATCATTGTTGTCATCTCCACCATCATCATTGTCTGAATGCACATGAACCGGCTCTCTTGATTGTGTTGGCGCCATTCTAGCTTCTTTTCTTCTTGTACTGTGACTATGGAGAGAACGCGTAGTCAGTTGAATACTTCCCGCGAGACGCGTACGAACAAAAAGAGCGCGGCACGCGCGCGCAGCGACGCGTAAGAATTTGTGAGCCGCGTATGACGCGGCGTTGACGCGTCGCGAACGCGTTTTCCGTTTTGCGCGTTCGTGTGCAGGGCATGCTCTTAACTACAGTAACTACTGTAGACAAAAAAAATAGTTCAATCGAGTCAATTTCAATCAAAGCAAAACCATATACAATAAAATTAAAAACGAAACTCCGATGCAACTTATATTACAGATTATTATACATGATCTCGAGAACCCTCACTCCTCTCCACTCTCATCCGAGCTCTCCTCAGTCTCCCATCCAGCTCCTCCCAACTTCATCCTCTTGAACATTGTTTCAGCGCCCGGCGCAAGCGGCTCTAGTTCCTCAACATTCACAATCTTCGGTGGCTTCGGAATCCGATCTTTCCTAGCAGGTATCGCCATAGGCGTATATAACACCGCTTCCATCCGCTCCAGAAATCGACTCTCGATTTTTTCCTTCCGTGCTTCCGAAACAGATGGACCACGCCCAAGCTTCCGCTCAAGAGGCTTCACATGCGCTTCTACAACATGCGCTTTAAGCTCATCATACGTTCCCATCCGCTTTCGCAATCCCCGCTCATTCCGACAATCTTTCCACAAACAAAGAAACCCTCCTCCAAACCCAGTCTGCGTAGGCGTGAGATGCTTCTTTGCAAGATGCATTCTCAGCGCTTGCATGTTATGCAATGTGGCATTACACTCCGCCCAACCGCATCCGTAAACCGCAAATTTAACACTTTGTCGCATTTCAAGCGTTCTCCGTGGTAGTGCCGGTGGCGGCGGCGGAATCTGCTCAGCAGCAGGTGTCGCTGCAAACTGTTGCTCAAGATCTTCTTGCAAATCATCAAGAAACGCAACAGCCGCTTCGTTATCTGGAGATGGCAACATTTCAGGCGACTTCGCCGCTGCAGCAGACGGCTCAGGCGACGTCGGCTTCGATGACGACTTTGTAATTCCATTTGGCGTTGCCGCTGGTGTTGATGTCGCTGCCTGTGGTGGAGGCGGAGGCGGCGGCGGCGGTGGTGGTGGCGCAGATTGAGTCGGCGTGACCCCATTCATCGTCGTTGTTCGTACGATCGGCGCAACTGGCGTCGTAGATACCGACGACGAATACGGTCGACTCATACTTTTTTCGTTCGACACGTTGTTTGCGGCTAAACCAATTAGCTCAAAATCACCCGTAGAGTGAAATAAAGAGTAAACTTACTTGGTACACTTGCACTTTTCTCAATCGCAGGTGACCTCAAAGTTTGCTGTACAGCATCAGCATTTGACGGTCTATGCGAAAGTTGCGCAAGCGGTACATCTTCCTGCGTTCGTCGACCTGGCACGTCATTCATCACGAAAGCCAACGAACCACGATTTATTGTGCTCTCATTGTTCTGCGGCTGTGTCTTTGTTAAAAGATCAGAACTGGTACTCCGGGAAATCATCGTCGACGACGCTTCCGTTGGTGGTGGTGGTCGCGGCGGCGGCGGGACGTCGTCGTCGTCTGACTCATCAATCACGATAATCTCGGGTTGAGGCTTCGCTTTAGGAGGTTGCGCTTGCGCCTCAGAATCTTGCTTCATCTTTGCTGGTGGATCCGTCTTTTGTCTTTTTGCAGGACCCTCCGGCGTCGATGCCTGTGACGGCTGATCCGCAGCTCTCTTCGTCGTAGTATTTGACCCTCCTCGAGGAATTTTCGGATCAAACTCATCCCATAAAAGCGCACGATTTAAACTCGACAAGTTCTGATGCGGGAAGATCAGCGGCAACGGACGTAGTCTAAGAGGAACAAAGTCATGATTCAACGGGCGTTTGGCTGGGTGATATCCAAACACCGTCAATACGTCACTCGCAACTCCGTTTTGCTTGAACGCTGGGGCTGATTGCAATGTTACGGATAGCGGTTGTTTTGTCAAAATGTGATAAACTTCAGGCATGTTGTTGGAAATCCAATGCAGAAAAGCAGAGGGAGATTCGGCATGCTGTGTTGGTGTTGAAGTCGACGTAGCACGTGCCTTATTTGCCGTTTGTTGCTGCTGCTGTTGATGACGCTGACGTTTCTGTTGCTGCTGCTGCTTCTGCTGCTGCTGCGTTAAACGCATGAACTGCTGATGCTGCTGTTGAATCTGCTGTAGCTGTTGTGGAGTCCACTGCTGCGTACCCTGAGCTTGTTGAACCCAATGCCTCCATTGGTCATACGCAATCTGATGCTGCTGATAACTCTGAAAAGGCTGTGACTGTGGCCACGAACCTTGCTGCACCTGCGGCGACAATGGTAGCACATGTTGCTGAGCCGCTTGTTGTGCTACTTGTTGCTGTTGTACCTGTGTGATTGGTATATATTGCGGAGTTTGTTGTGCGGGTGGCGCAGGTGGCACATGTAGCTGCGCCGTTTGAGACTGCGGGGCATAGGTCGGCACTGTCTGCTGCACCGGTGCTGCTGAGACCGGAGACTGATGTACCGGCTGCGGCTGCAAATTATCCGGCTCTGTATGCGTTTGGGGAGCCGGCTGAGGTGGAGTCGACTGTTGCTGTACCTGCGCCATAGCCGGCTGCGGCGCCGGCATGGGTGCTAGTGTTGGAAGCGTACGTATAGGCTCTGATACTGGCACTGGCTGCTGAACATCAACAGCCGGTTCCGCAGAGGTCTGAGACTGCTGTACTTCATTTTGTACAGGCTGCACTGCATATGCTGGTGACATCGGTGACTCCGAATTTTGTCGACTGTTAGATTCTGACAAGCCCGCGCGTTTCGCCTCTGACAAAGCGGACTGTACGCGTAGCTTCATCTCTGCTGACTGAGGCTTATGCAGCGTAAGCGGCGATGGCGCCGAATTTGGCTCAGTAACTGTTCGAACAGAACGGGGCCGTATGATCCGTTCGCGGTCTACTGAACGATATGACAACTCTTTACTATCCAGCTTGCACTTAAACTCAACCGCACGTAAAGCCTGGATATACTTTTCAACACGTGAAATCTTGCGTCGCAATGAGAGAATTGGCTCCGGCTCATCCTCTGGCATCTCTACTAGTTCCTCATTGTACTTATCCATAGCATCTGTCAGTCGCTGTCGAATGAACGGGAGTTTGGCCGGCGGCTCATTTTCAAGTTTTTTGTACATGATTGCTGGAATCGGTGGCTGCTCTACTTCTCCAAGTAGATAATTAAGAGCCTGTAGAAGATTTCGCTGCACGGAATCCTCTTGCGCCATAAAGTCGATATCGTTTGGTACAGTTTTAATAAGCCGAACATCATGAATAACGCCATTGTGAATGTAAATTGGCGGCGGTGGTTTAGCTTTGTTTTCATCTGACGGCTGTGAAACTGCTTGAGCGTCCGGTACTAGAGTATCTGATACTGGAGTATCCGGTACTGGAGTTTCCGGAATAACAGTTGATGGCGAAATTGCAGGCTCCAGCTCATCATGATTGTCAGCGAAATCTTGAGCCTGCCTGGTCTCACTAGGAACTTGCGGTGTCGCTGTATCATTCGGCGTAGATACTGAGTTAGGCGCATGACTTATTGATGTGAAATTGATGGATGTAAAGCTTATCGGTATGGCTTCCTCTGGTGCCGACGCAGTCTGTGGTTGCGCGGCAGCTTCAGTATCTTCAACAGATGCGGTCGAAGCATCAGGAATACCTTGAACTTCTTCCAGCGTGCTGGCAGGCAAACTCGGTACATTCTCTTTCACTTGCAAAGCTTCAGATTCTGGTTTTTCAGGTATCACTTTAGCTTGATCGTTGACTGTCTTTTGCTTATCTTCATTTATTGATTCAGTTTCCGCTGAGGTAACAGGTTGGCCTGTTGATGCTGCTTGGTCTGGCACCTTCTCTGCTGCTGCATGCTCAACCTCTGTAGGAACAGGATTTTGATCATGCGATGCCTCATCTTGAATGTCAGGCGTATGCTCATCTTGAGTGTCAGGCATTGGCTCATCCTGAATGTCAGGCACTGGCTTATCTTGAATGTCAGGCACTGGCTCAATTTGAATATTAGAAACAGGCTCATCTTGTGTCGATTTCTCAACTGAAGTACCAGTATGATTATGCTCAATTGATAATCTTCTCTCAGCCAGTCCATCAGATTTCTCATGATCAGCTACAGCAGGCTTTACTGTAGTGAAGATATCATTGGCTGAATGGTATGATGAGGTGGATGATCCAGCTTTTTGAAGTACTGGAGGAGCTTCAATCTGAGGCTGTTGCGGGGTTGAGGCTTTCACCTCATGTTTTGAGCCATCCTCAGGAGGTAAAGATATAGCAAGTCTTTTCCTCACTGTATCCTGGATGGTATTAAGAGACACATCTAGCTCGCTGGAAAAGATAGTTGGGTCAAATCGATGCAACACAGCGAGTCTGTAATGCACTTCAACTAGTTCTTTCCGTATGAAAGCACGACGCTCCTCAGGAGTGAGTGCTAGTGAATTCTCAACCACAGCAGAGTAGTCTCTATCCTGCTTGTCCCCCTCTAGAGGAACCAAATCAGTGGCATCAGCCATCTGAGTGCAGACCCCCTTGAAGAACAGGCTGAACTGCTTTAGAATCAGTGTTTACAAATTAGAACCATGCAGAATCACTCCTTTGAGGTTTGAGATGATGTTGGTTGATGATACGTGTGAAGCAGGGGCAAAAGTCCTATGATCGTATTTATGGGAACCTTAATTCTCTACTGTGATTGGTCATTATGAAACCTAACCCGCACATGCACCATGTGACCATATTCAAATTTGTCTCACCTTTTTGCTGGGACAATCAATACCACAGCTAGATCAGCTGTATTATATAACCAGCAGTCTGGATCTCATCCCATCATGCCCTGCCTTCTCCTTAATTTGTTGCTTCTCTCCTGCCGACTTTGCTTAGTTCATACTTTGAATCGGACATTTCTTGAGTTTCCTTGTGGCTAGAATGGATTAGAGGACACCTAACTGATTTTAGCTAGAATTTAAACAAAAATTATATGTGCATGAGGGTTTGATTTGGATGATGATCATCATCTCTGTGATATGCAGACATGGTAAGTATTGTTGTTGCAAAGTGCCAACACCTCAGTTTTATAGGCAACAATGATATGATTTATTGATGCTTCTTTTTGTCATGCACAATAAAAACTAGAAATGTTTCTTATCGATCGATTTTATGCTGATTTCCGCTTATTTGTGCTGTTGGCTATGTTGTGGCTGATGATCATGGCTTTCAGGTTTATGGCTGCTAGTTCAATGCTGCAGTGGTGTGGACGGACCACTTGGGACAACTATAATGAAAATCGCAGATCGAAAATGTCACGTGGACAAAAGCCCTATCAACGCGTTGCTCGATGTACTGTAGTCTCCGGAGAGTGAGCGAGATCACAGCTTTTCGATACGGAAAGACTTCGATCGCAGGATTCAGCAAGCCACGATCTGCCCGCTTTGAAGCCGCGATGGGCGGAGCAACGTTTGGGCGATCAATTGGTCGAGACACAATGCTCCAGTTTAGAGCATGATTTTGGATGGCTCAATGCATTGACATGAATCTTATTTTTGTCCAAAAGCCCTATCAGATTTAGCCTTTGTGCACCCTTAAGGTATTGCATAAACGATTAAGCACTTCCAAAAGCCCCCGCGCTCACCACATTGTAAAAATTTCTCTGCTATGACCTTTTCCAATTTAGTACATACTACATCAATGTGACTTCCATCCAGTTCTTGTCATGCCATAAGAGTGTTCCGATCACAACAAATCGCGATCTTGATGCATGAAGATGTTCCTAATTACCCGGCCTTATTTTGAAGCTTGCATCAATTATGCGGCTCAAATGCTATTTAGCGGGGTTTGTAGTAGCCCTAAAGTAGGGCACTGCAATCAGCCGCATAGCTAGTCGTTGTGACTGCGAAAATGCAAACGCAAAACGCACAGCGTGCGGCGCTTCAGTGAGACGGGCCGCAGCCGCGCAGGATCGGTGTTGTGTGGGAGAGCCATCGAGCAGCGAGACGCGCGCGCAGGGCACGGGGTGCAGCGTGGGAGGAAACCGCCGCCGCGCTCGAGTTTGTGAACGTCGACTTCGCTTCTCTTCTGCTTTCAGAGACGACCATACTCCACATCTCACACGACATAATGAAATTCTCCAAAGGTATGTTTGAGTGTTCGTCAATAGCCGCTGAATTTTTATGCTTGCGAATTCTGTTTTATCTACGCGAAGACGCTGGTTGGTTAGTGGTGGTACGGCGGACATGTACTGGTTGAATAGTGGACGCAATGCAGCATAAAGAATCATTGTCGGCCTCATTGATCTATGGAGGCTAACCTTACGATTCAGACGTTTCCTCGTCCCGCAGCAAGTCGCGCAAGGCGCATTTTGCCGCCCCCTCGTCGGTCAAGCGGACTATCATGTCGGCCCCTCTGTCGAAGGAGCTGAGAGAGAAGTACAAGGTTAGCATCATCTTGCAAGGATTCCTCGACGGCTATGGTGAAATACACGAATGGAAGTGGTGATCATGATACTGTCGAGGGCTCTGAATCTGAAATTGGTGGACTTTCAACTAACTTTTGCGCTTCAGGTTCGGTCGCTCCCGATCCGCAAGGATGATACCATCTCGGTTGTCCGTGGCTCCTACAAGGGCAAGGAGGGCCGTGTTTCCCAGGTCTACCGTCTCAAGTACATCATCCAGGTTGAGAAGCTCACCAAGGACAAGGCTGACGGTGCTTCTGTCCCTGTCTCCGTCCACCCCTCCAAGGTTGTCATCACCAGCATCAAGCTCGACAAGGATCGGGAGGCTCTCCTCGCCCGCAAGGCGTCTGGTCTCTCTGCTTAAATGGATGTTACGGGTAATATAAAAAAGCATGTACATTGTATATCAAAAATGGTACTTTAACTTGATCAATCTTGGTGGTATGGGTATGATGCTTTTTGCAACTTGGTCAGTTTGGTCCCCTCTTCGGTGACACAACTTGAGGTTGTCCTCTAGTTTGTTGACTGTTGGTGTTGTGTGTACCGGTGACTTCAGCGCAAAAGGACAAGTAGGATATTGGGATTTTATCTCCACATGCACGACATATCTAGGTGTAAAATATGTGGTAAACGATTCCCATAGAATACGTAATTGATGCATCTTGCAGCCGTTTGTTTCTTATGGAGCATTGGGCTGTGGATGCGTGAATAGGCTTGCGGCAGAATCTGCTTGTCATTTAAATGTTCGTGATAATTCTCTGCGTCTTTGGATGCTTTGATGAGTTGCGAATATTCGTTGAATGGAGATTTTGAACGTGAGCGCACATTCTGTCAAGACTTAGTAAATTATATTGTTACTTTATCATCTGCATTACTGTAAAGTTTACTCTGGGCGTTCTTCATTAGTGTTAAATTTATCATTTATATACGTGTCCTGCAAGTGTCGTACATGGTGAGCTGCTTGAAGTTGAAACAAACAATGCCGCTGTCGATCTTGATCGCATTACTTCCAGCTTCGGCTTTCGCATTATGCAGCTAGCCTTCTTGCGTATCATTTCGGACATTCCACGGACACATCCGCAGCCAATCTTCGTAAACACGAACAGACCCTCTACAGTCTCGGCCTCAAAACATATGAGTTTGATCTTTCGATGATTTGTGGTGATGTGGCTTATGCCCAATTGGTCGACCCTATTCCAGACATTTGAATGTCCCAAAATCTTCACGACGACCCCACGCTCACCTTTTCAGCTCCACGGACAACTGAAACTCACGTACATAGATGTCTGCGAGGAGGCACAACGGGGTAGCTGGGTACCCTAACGCGGGTGCCCGATTGGGCGCTGCAGGCTCCGCGATGTCAGTGAATAGGGATCAAAGCAGACCAGCTTCCTCACCGACTGGCCGATGGACTCCCAGCTCGTCGACGATTTCAGGGTCTCCTCAAACAACCTCAAGCGGTTCCTCCGCACAACCGTCGATTCAAATGCGACCGTCGAACGAAGTCACGCTTCAACATTTGCAGACTGCGTCATATATGATGACAAAGGTCGCCCCTGGCGTCGCAACACATTTGTACGGGAGGTTTCGTGCTGCGGCGGAGGCGAGGTCGGTCGTGCTGCCGCCGCAATTGTGCAGAACGGTGTGCGAGGCGTGTGATACCGTATGGATTCCAGGTTATAATCTCTCTGTTCTACTTCGAACAATGCCCAAGAAGAATGCGGTGGAGAAAGTTCGGAAGGTTAGGAAGGATAAACGACAACGAGAGGCGGAGAGCAGAAATATGGATATCGACGTGCCTGTGACGACGGATTCGGCGAAGCGGGCTTCTAAAACTGGGAATAAAACCATTCTGGTATCACCGGACGATAAAGTACTGTGCTATGTGTGTCATGCTTGCGAGAATGTTACCAAGTTCGTCGTTCCAAGAGGACCACGACAAGAAACGCCGCAGACTGTGGAGATGATTCAGAACACAACGGCGAAGCCTTCGTCCGCACCTGTTCCTATGCCTGCAGCTTCAAAGCAAGTTATCAGTCCATACGAGACTGCGGACTTTATTCCTCTTGAACCGACTTACAAACCCAAGAATAAAGTACTGAGGATCCCACATACAGGGCCGAATCCTCCCGCAGCAGGGAAAAAGAAGTCAGATCAGCCATTATCAGCGGCCGCTGCGCGTCGGAAACGACAGAATAAGGCGTATACGATGAATACGTTGAAATCCATGTTGGCGAAATCAAAGGCGGAAACCGAGAAAAGGAAAAATACTGGGGTGGGCTCGATGAGTCTGAATGACGTGATGAAAAAGTAACATAATTCGGGTGTCTGTAGCATTATTTGGAGTTAGGGTCTTAGTGTACATCAGTATATACATGTAAAATTGCAGTCATTCTGTTAGCGAAATCACGCAGTGCTTAGAGGCGTGGAAGTTGTGGGTTCCGGTGCATCAGCTGGTGCATCTTTTGATGGCACCTCCGCTGCAGAGTCAGCCTTAGCTTCCTCTGTTTGCGGGTGGTCAGTCTCCACCTTTGTAATCTCCTCCACTGGTATCGAGTCCATATCGATATCGACCTGTATTTCCGAGTCCGCCACACCAGCGCTGGCTCCCTCAGCCGCGCTTCCTCCGACTTCCGCGTCGCTCGCCACTGGTGACGAAGACCGTGAGCGCTGTCGTTTGCGGTTTTTCCTGTTCATCCAGATCTTATTCTCTATTTTCAACAAATCACAGAAATCCTGGGTCTGATTATTCTTGTACTCCAGAGCTGTAATCACGTCAGTAACACATTCTTCTTTCCGTATGGTTTAGGGAAAGCACTCACGTTGACTATTCGCACCCGGCAGGTTCTCCTCGCCCTTGAAAGACTTTGGCGCTGTGATTTCAAAGTTTAAAGGTATTTTCAGCTTTCCTGTTTCCACAATGTTCTCCTGTACCCATTTGGTTTCTTCATCTATCTCCTTCGCCAGCACTGCGCGCGACTCTGCTGTTTCAAATAGTGGTGGTGGATTTAATTCGGTAGATAGATATTTATTCGTTGCGCGAGTAATGGCAAGCCATTCAGGATCGTAAGACAATGCAAGTGGAGAAGTCGTATCCGATGTTTTCATCTGCATTACTTGAAGAAATTCACGACGTGGAAGACACTTATCAAGCGCAAGGAATCGAGTCTCGGAGTTTTGCTTCGCATCCTCCGTTTTCTCATGCTTCACAATTGCTGGAAATTTTGTGTGCAAATGAGCGCTAAACCAGTACTTTGGCTTGATCGCTTTCAGCAATGACATCGCTGGCCGCGATCCAAGTTCGCCGTTACTGATATCCGCCTTAAAGTGTTTCTTTTTCCTCAGTAGAGATTCCACATCTCCAAACTTCTCAATACCTGCAGGCCAGTCATGAGACAGCATGACATCGACCTTACTTTTCCGTTCGCCAAACTGAAATAGCTTCATGACGTCAAATTGCCGAATATGGTATATCGTCCTTTTACTTTTATCCGTGTACGGCACGCGCTCGTAATGTCCAAGTCGATAATCCCACTCCTTCCATATTCCAGAAAGCCCGCCGATTCGTATTCCAGCAAAATTAACCATGTTTGCAGCGCCAAGATAGTATATGTTTGGCGCAACCCAGCCACCGTAAAATAGCTCCCACATGTAGTTACTTGCCTCATGGTTACCACCGATGAACAAAGTCAAAATAGGAGCTTTCTTGACGCCAGAGTAGTACGCTGCAAAATCACCCAGACGGTAGTACTTTTTCGGTACAGCCATGCAATTCAAGTCTCGATAGTTTCGCACAGCCTATAAGTTTTAGCCAATATTGCCAACTTCATCCGCGACTAATAACGCGTACCTGGAAATCACCACCAATAATCAAAAGGTCAACTTTGACCTTGAGTTTATTGACCGCGCCATAAATTGCGTCCAGTTCGCTGTGACAGCACCCTTCAAACGCAATGTTAAGTGTCCGCGCCATAGTTGTATCGTGCAAGATCAGATACTGGCATCCGTGGAGATGTGTTCTAGTCGATGGGTCGTGATGAGCTTGAACGGCACTGCAGTGTTTGATAGTGCGGCTCAAGGAGGTGTGATTTGCAAACGCCTACAGGAAGGAATCATGAACGATTTACCCGTGAAGTTCTCCGTTCAACTTTCACTTACAAATTGTCAGATGATATGATTAAGAGCTGTAAACATTTTATTGCAAAACCTATTGAAACATAAGTCATGTAGATGTTGTGTGAAGTACGTTGGTTAACTCGGTTATTGTCGGCATATTGACAATAACTACGATCCCCACCGCTGACTTGTCAGGCACCGCACTATAAACGCCGACAATCGAGTTGGGGTATCACGCATGCAATCTCTCGCTGCATGTCTGCAATTCATCGCTCAATTGTCCCTCGAGTTATAAATCAACTGAAACAAACCGTACATTATGGATTTTATGAAACCGGAGACTGTCGTTGACTTGAACAACATTCGGCAGGAACTGATTCGGATGGAGGATACGATTGTATTCAATCTGATTGAACGTGCAAAGTTCCCACTACAACCGTCGACTTACAAAGTTGGTGGTATTTCCATCCCTGGATTTGACGGTACTTTTGTGGACTGGTTACTACATGAGGAGGAAAAAGTGCATGGTACGTTTGTTGTTCTGTTGTGCTGTCCGGTCGTGGTTAACATGAATAGCAAAGATAAGGAGGTACGAGTCGCCGGACGAGGTCCCATTCTTCCCAAACGACCTTCCTAAACCTATACTACCCTCAATTTCGTATCCTGCAGTTCTTTACCCGCATCCCAACAAGATCAACGTGAACGATCGGATAAGGGAATTCTACGTGAACGACATTGTGCCTAAGCTTGCAGCTCCTGGTGAGAATGCTGAGAACTTTGGCAGCAGCGCGCTATGCGATGTCGATAGTTTGCGATCTCTTTCCCGGCGGATTCATTTTGGTCGATTTGTTGCAGAAGCAAAATTCTTGACCGAGCGGGAGCATATGACGGAGTTGATTAAGGCGCGAGATGTGAAAGGATTAGATGCTGCGATTACGAATGCGGCGGTGGAGAAACAGGTGCTGGCGCGGTTGCATAAAAAGGCGGAGACTTACGGTCTTGATCCGATGATGAACACGAGCGCCAAGAAAGTTGACGCCGATGCGGTCATGGCGATGTATGAGAATTGGGTCATTCCGCTGACGAAAGAAGTTGAAGTAGAATACCTTCTCCATCGGCTGGACGACGAGTAAAGTGTTACATGCAAAGGATACAAATGCATGGCTATTAGATTCAGATTTCATTATAGATTTACAAACGTCTAATATGTATGCATCTCGTTCAAACCCAAGTCCTCATTCTGCTCCTCCGTCCGTTCGTAGTCTTCGATAGTCATGTTTGGATCAGGATCTGGCGCGTACACGTTTTGTAGATAACTTGCCGACAGCGGATCTTCAAGGATGACAGTAAAGTTCCGCTTTCCATCAATAGCCTCCTGAAGACCAGCGAGGAACTTTGTCCACCGCTCAACACTAGCCGGATCCATTGAATCGCCGCCCTCACGAAACACACGAACATCGAGCTGCTCGTAGACTTCGCGAAGAAGACCCTCAAGGGTGGTGAAGCGGCCACCGAGCGTACCGGAGTTGATATCGAGGCTGAGTTCGGGGATACGCATTGAGCAAGTTTCGCTCTTGAGAATATCACGGGCAAGATCCTCGGGATCGTCGACTTTGAGAGTAATACGGCGACCGGTCGGGGGAATTTCTCCACCGGTCTTGACTTCGTTACTTTTGTAGCCACAAGTATCGCAGGTAGTGCTCATGATAATGACCTCTTTGAAGTGAGGAATATCAACAAACTTCATATGCGTATCGCAATGCCGGAGACAACTGGGGCAAGTGGCATGGAAGGTGTGCACCTCATCTTTCGAGATCGGTTCAACTTCGCCATCTTCCTTGACTGCGTCGGCATTCTCATCCTCATCAGGGTTAACAAGACCGAGTGCGATGTTCTGGTCACGAGTCCGAATGTACTCTGTCTTCATCCACTTTTCATGCGTCTCACCGGGCTGCATCTCAATCCAACTGTTACCGGAAGGATCATCCGCGATAACGGCGAATGGGAATGACTTGCCGTCAATCATATCATGAATCTGAGCAAGGAACTTGTCGATCTTTTCGTAGTTCTCCGGATCAGTGTGCTTACGCACAGGCTGATCCTGCTCGAGATCATCAACGACCTCGGTGAGAAGACCTTCGACGTTCGTAAGCTGGCCGCGTTGATGCGGAATTTCAAGCGAGATGGATGGGAAGCTGCAGTCGCATGCCTCGGATTTGACGACTTGACGGGACATATCTGCCTTTGACTCGACAACAAACGTGTACTTTGCTCCCTTCTCCTGAATCTCGCCCGCGGGCTGGATCTCCGAGTTCCGGAAGCCGCAGTGCGGGCACTCGAATGACATGATCACGATCTCACGGAAGTACGGAATCTTGGTCATGAGCAGCCGGGTGGTTCCTTCTTCATGGCAGTTCATACACATTGACTCAATTTCTTGAATGCCCTGAGGAGTGTAGTTACTCTCGCCGACTGCGGTCGAGGTCAGTTCCGACGCGTCGATCACGCCGGACTGCTGCTGCTGTTCCCCCGCGGCTTCGCCGGCTTCGTCTTCGTCGTCTTTGTCGTCCTTGACCTTGAGCTGGTCGACTTCCTCCGCGAGTTGTCCAACCGGCACAAAAAACTCTTCTTTCTTTTCACTCATTCTGTGTGTATCTGTTGTGTAATTGCGAACGTGTGTGGCAATTGCGCGAAGAGGAGGCGAGGAAGGACGTCGAGTCTTGTCGGCGTTCAATTTATTTTTTTTGATCACGTTACCCGATTCTCCCAAGCGGCAAATTTGGCGAAGTGTCGAGATACGTATATAAAGCGTGCATGCGCTTCAGGGGCTATGATGACGGCCTTTGACGTATCATAACACATACATACATAAACAGCCCCAAGTCTTATCTCCCCTTTCGTACAATTGACAACAATGGACTCCACCTGAACTTCTTTTTTCTGTTTTCCTTCGACTGAACCATGAAAATCGCGTTTGTTCACCCCGATCTGGGCATTGGTACGCGCGCCCTCCGTCCCGTCTCACGTCGCAAGCAAAGCTAACATGCTCTCCAGGCGGCGCAGAGCGTCTCGTCGTTGACGCGGCAGTCGGGTTGCAGACACTGGGTCACTCTGTTGTGATTTACACGTCACGGTGCGACAAGAGTCATTGTTTTGAAGAAGTGCGCGACGGAACACTGAATGTTGTCGTCAAGGGCGACACTTTGATTCCACGCGCGATATTTGGACGCTTTGCGATACTGTGCGCGATCCTACGGCAACTTCATTTGACGATTCATATTCTACGGAATGAAAACTCAACTTTCGACGCGTTCTTTGTCGATCAGTTGTCATTTTGTGTTCCGCTGCTTAAGTTTGGACTAGATCGCACTGAGCGAAGAGCCACCGACGAAGCAATTGAGTCAGACTCGGATGATGACGATCACGACGACGACGACGCCGCACATCACGAAACTAAACAAGCGCAGTCTACACGGGGGCGGAGTCGAAAAGCAAAGATTCTGTTCTATTGCCACTTTCCAGACAAGCTGCTAGCATCGCGGCATTCATTACTTCGTCGACTTTACAGACTCCCCTTCGACGCAATCGAGTCGCTCAGTACCAACCAAGCTGACATAATCGTCGTCAACTCACGATTTACTCAAGGCGTCTTCCGCGAAGAATTTCCCAGCATTGACCGTATTCCTAATGTCGTATACCCATGCGTTGCAGACGTGGCCGTTTCACCATCCGTTCTCTCTGGCGCGTCAAATGGTCCAGACGGCGTCAATGCAGACGATACATGCAACTACAAGATTCTCAGACATTTGCGGCAATCTGGTCGGAAATGCGTTATTTCAGTCAACAGATTTGAGCGGAAAAAGGCCGTCGAACTTGCAATCCGCGCGTTTGCAGAAGCGCAACAACGCCGAAACCCAAAGCAGAACGATACAGCGCGATTGTTCATCGCAGGTGGTTACGATCCCGTCGTTGATGAAAACGTGGGATACTTGTCCGAGCTTGTCGAGCTGTCAGAGTATCTTGGTCTCACGCACGCTACTATTTCAGACGTCGACGGCGCAGGCGGATTTTCAGATTTCTCGACCGCTCTTTCAACGTGTTCGGTTCTTTTTCTTCCCAACGTCTCCACTCCAACCCGCACAGCTCTAATCCTCGCATCTCGCGCACTCCTCTACACTCCTCAGAACGAGCACTTCGGAATCGTTCCTCTCGAAGCAATGCTTCTCCAAACTCCAGTCCTCGCTTGCACTTCCGGCGGCCCTCTTGAAACTGTCCGTGACGGCGTGACAGGTTGGTCCCGCGACGGCGTGGTAAGCGAGTGGTCGCCAGTTCTGGAGTATATTCTTTTCGATTCTTCATCCAGTGCGCAGAAACGGATTACTTCAATGGGCGGTACAGGTCGCGAATGGGTTCTCCAGCGTTTCTCACGTCGTCAAATGGCATCCTCACTCGAAGCCGCATTTCGATCCGTTTCCTTCTCTACAGGCACAGACAATTTAACGGTGCAAGGATCACCTGGGTCTACTCGCCGAGGAAGCATAAACGAAGATGACGTTCCTGCGTTAATGCGCAATCCGCGCAGACGAGACGCGGCGTATATAGCTGCATTATCGTGGGCGGTGTATTATTGCAAATACGGATTTGCAATCGTGGTACCGTCTATCACCGAAGTTCTGATCGGGGCGTGTATTGTCTTAATTGTATTCTACGCGGTGTTTTGAAGTGAGAATGGTAATGGATGGGAAATATGTAAAGTATGCTTTGCATGTAGTTCGCAGTAATAGAATTATCAATCGTCTATGCTGGCAAGCAAAGCCCTCAATCGATACTTTTTGCATGTACGGTTGTGTTTAAAATAATCACGCCTTGTCATATTAATCATAGCACATCGGTGGACTTTTACAAGGCGAGTAAAGCACATAGAAATACACCTCTCCGATATACACGTACACCGTCTGGAAATAAAAGGGAGAAGAGAAAAGTCAAACAAAAAAAGAAACTCCAAAGTCCCAAATAATCATGTCATGCCAATTTCACCTTTTTTCTTTTCCACACTGCTGAAAATCCCATTCAATAATCATGTCGACACCATAGACTGTTCATCTAACCCCGATGCATCCTCATCATCAAATGGCCCTTCTGCGGTTCCAAGGTCACGAATCAAATCAGCGTACGAGTACTCCACGCTTGCGGAATTCTCATCCATTACTGATGCAAAATCACGACCAAGTTCAGCCGCTGCATCGCGACCTATACGGTAAAAGTATCGCTTCAGCGAACGAACACCACGTAGGTATCCCATGTCTGGCATATCTGGATGGCGCGGCGGACATGTGACTTTCTTGCTTGGATCAGCCGCAAGAATCACTGGTGCCGGAGACGCAGAGTCCGAAGCAGGCACGATGCATTGCGCAAAGTCAATGATGCGCAAATTGATCTTTCCGTTGTGATCCTCTGCATCATACATCAGCAGCAAACTCGAGCCGTAAAGCCGGTATCCAACCAACCGCTTAATAATCTTTTCGATATCATTCAGCTTGCGTAGAATACGCGGGATATGTCGGAGCACAGCTGCATCTTCAGAGAAATCGTCGTCCACGTTCGCGCTTGCGCCTCCAGTAAGAAATTGACGTAGGCAATTTTGCAGCTCTGTACCTGCACGAAGCTTGCGTCCTTCGTATTTATCGTGGTACACGTATGAATTATTTGCTTCACTCCAAACTTGCATTCCACATACGCGAACACCAAGCTTGCGACTCGTTGTCATTGCACACTTCTTGGACTGTGATTCTTGCTTTGCTTTAGTAGCGTCAACCCCATACTGCCGTGTGCCCATTTTCAAATCAAGAACGCATGGGCGGTGCATATCACTTGTGAGATCTTCTAGAAGCAGAAATCGTTCAGTGCGTGTTCGCTTCTTTCGAATCTTGCGCGGAGGGACTTCAGATGGCGTCTCGGCGGGAGACGGAAGTAACGGGATGTCATTGCCAAGCTCAACGGGAGCCGGACGATGAACCACAGGCTGAGGCATGTGGAGAGCATCTTGATCGTGCCCGGGTAATTCCTGGATATCATCGATAGGGAACATGATGCCGTCTTCTTTTGTTGGACCGGCCAACGGTGACGTTTCGACACTCAACTCACCATCACTTACCGCACCAGCAGTTGCAGCCTGGGCTTTCGGGCTCGGCCACAATTGTGATGATAACGTCAAACTCTTTGCCTGAGCCTGCAACCCTACAAGATCATCACCATGGCTTGCTCTTCGGAATGAAGTCGGCGTAGGAGACTGTGCAGCCGCCATCCCAACAGCGGCCAAGTCCGACGAACTCTTGTTGAATTTTTTGCTGTTACGGCGGTGATAGCTGTGGCTGCGACTATGAGAATGAGGCTTTGTGTGGCCAATAGTGTGTCGCTGGTCAGATGAGATACGACGAGACGAGCCAAGAACTTCTTTTAGCACCTGCTCTTGCAGCTGCAGATTAGTCATCGTTACTCCGGTTGTACTAGCAGGAGTCAACGGTTCGCGCTTGTCCACGAAATCGCTCTGAGAGCGTACTAGGCCATCGGGAAAAGGATTATCGTCCGGCGCGGACGACGAATATTTCTTGAAGATTGACTCGGGGATAATGTGTCTGTTATCGTTGAGCACGACCTCAGCACGCTTGCTCTGAATCGAGTTGCGCTTACTACTCGAAGAGCCACCGCTATGTATGCCGCTTGCGCTAGATTTCCGGTCGTGATGTCGAAAGTTGGGAGTAGCAGAAAGTGTGATATTTACAGAGTCATGATCGGATTTCTTGCTGCTTGCGTTGGGTGTTTCTGGCACAGTTGAGGAGACAGCGGACGGCGGAGCATAGCCGTCGTCTTCTTCTTCGGAGGACGAAGAGTCAATGACGTGTCGCACGTTGAGAACGCCAATGTACTTCGGCATGAAGCGAAGGAGATCAATGTGTTTTTCTTCAATGGCTTCGTACCACAAATTTTCACGACGCGCCATGGCTTTGCAGACTGCTTTTCTTGAAAAGCGAAACAGGGCGGTATGTCCACCAACCTAATCCAAATTAGCTTAGTTCTTTCACGTAGAAACCAATACAAAGTCACATACCTGATGTTTGTATGGCACGAGTTCAATAGCCATTGGTAGCCGTTCCCGTTTCTCTTCTTCTGGCTCATCTTCCTCAGTGTCACTATTCTCTACCCGCGGCTGGTGATGAACAATGTACGTCGCAGACGTGACGTCGTCGGATTTGCCGTGTTCGACCGCATCTGAAACTTCTTCAACCGTAGTATCTGGTTCCGCTTCTGCTCCAGGCTCCTCGTCGAGACTGGCCTCGGGAATTTCAGCGAGCGGCGGTACTTGAATCTCTGGCACAGTAGGAACAGCGTCGGTGCGTGCATTGACTGAGATGTCTGCAGCGGTTCGTGTCTGCGACCGTGACCGCGTCTGTGATTTGGATCGAGAATGTGATCTTGAGCGCTTTTCCTTTACCGGACTTACATCTTTGACGCCGATTTTGCCGGTCTCCTCGGCTACCGCAGCGGGAAGCTGTGGCTGGCCCGCAGCAGCGTCCGCGTTGGGATCCTGAGCCTTGAACAGTCCAAGTAGAGTGGACGCCTTACGGGAGCGCTGGCGGCTTGCAGCTGCGGCGTCAGCAGCGGCCTGCGCGTATGCCAATCGCGGCGAAAAACTGTCTTCAGCATTGTCGTCTTGCGCGGTGTCTGACGTGGCATCGTTGACATCTGCGTTGCCCGACGGGTCCTTGGAACGCTCTGAGTCCGAAGGCGCTACTCCGGAAAATCGGTCTAAATCCGAGTCTGAGTCGCTGTTTGCAGCGAGGATACTCGCTGTTGCGGATTCGAGGATGGGTGGTAACTGAGTTAGCGTGGAGGGATCAGAGTCGGTATCGTCGCCACTGGCAGTCGGCTGTATCATCGGACTCTCGATCGGCGAGATGTAGGGGATGTCGACGGCGACGGCAGTCGGGGGCAGCGAAAACGCGCTTATGGGCGTGCGGGCCGCGATGTATGAGGTAGAAGGCGTGGAGGAGACGGGGACAGCGGAGGCATCGATTGAGTGTCTGCGAAGCTTGGAGGAGTGGGATGGATGTGAATCAGCTGAAGGAGCGCACTGCTTGTGCGGAGAACTATAGTGAGTGAGACGGTGTTAGTGTGCAGCCGCATACAGTAGGGATCAGGCTCCGAGAGGAGGATGGGGCGACGTACAGGGTTGATTTGGACGGGGTGGTCGAGGGAGGAGGAGGAGGCGGAGGCATTGTCGCTCCGACGTCGAAAGCGGCAAGAGAGCTTACAGCGGGATCCACGTTGAGGTTCAGCAGCTTGGCGACATTTGAGGGCTGGTGCAGGGGCGCGGCAGTCGTGGCGGCGGATGAGAAGGACGACGACGACGACGACGACGATGACGACGATGACGGCGGCGGGCGGCGGTCAACGGCGAGAGGCTCAAGCGAGTCCGGCGGATTACCGTCGGAGAGGCCGTGAGCGGAGGAGCGAGACATGGCTTGCAGGGTAGGTGAGACGGGGCATGACCGGGCTGCGGCGGAGGAGAGGGGGAGATCAGGAGATGGGGCGGGGGAGGAGGGGAGAGCGGGGAAGAGAGGGGAAGAGATGGGGATGAGCGTGGTAGAAGAAGAGCGGAGGGGAGAGATCGGGATGGGAAGAGAGGAGCGGAGAGAAGAAGAGAAGAACGAGGGAGGGAGGGAGGGAGGGAGAAGCAAATCAACAGAAGCAGCAGCAGTGCAGAGAGCAGAGAGCATCTACGGTCGGTCCGCAGGGCGTCTTGGCTTGGTTTTCAGGCGAAGAGGCGGAAGGTCCGCGGACCAGTCAGCACGCGCGCGGCGTTTGTACTACGCGTGCGGCGGGCCAATCGCGGCGGAGGCGGCGCCGCGTGCGCCATCGTGCGCGTCCACCGATCGCGGGTCCTGCGTCGCGCGTGCGCTGCGGGCCGGATCGGTCGCTGGTAGCGCGTTTGCGGATTCCTGGTTCGAGTCTGCTGTGTGGGTGTTTTTGATTATTGCATTTTATTTGGATTGCCAGTCTCTGCTCTCTGCTCTCTGCTCTCTGCTCTCTGCTCTCTGCTCTGGTCTGCTCTCTCGGACGCTTTCCTGCAGTCTCGACTCGCCCACCCATGTGGCGTCAGCCGCAGTTCTCGTGCTTAACCAACTTGTGTTCGGTGCCTGCCCCTTTGTCCCATGTGTGTGTTTTGTGTTTTCGCTTGTTTACACATGCGCTCTCACTCCGCGTACGATCCACTCCACGATCGACACTCTATGCTCCACACAACTAATCCACACTATGTAGTAAAGCATTTTAACCATTTCAATTGTCATCACATCTCACCTAGCTAGCTCGCAAATATACATATACACGTCTGCAGGGAAGTTTGGGTCATCACATATGGAGTCTGCAGTCATGCCAGATCCAGAACAAATAAAAACAAAAAAACACGAAAAACAAAAAATATAAACTAAAACCTCACCGGAGATCATTCAAGTCCCAAAACATCGGTATTGTACAATGGAATAAACAACATATTTAGCTCACAGTCACATCGTATCTCTCATATTCCGGCTTAGTTGTACAGAACAAAGTTGGCGACACCGCTGGTGACCGACACCGTGCAACCGCCCGAGGTCGAGAACTGACCATCAATGTACGTGCACTCTCCGTTCACAGTCGCACCTTCCGAAGCGACAATCTTCACGTTGAAGTTGGCCTTGTCACCAGAGAAGTTGGGGTTGGGGATCAAAGACAGGTACGACACACCGTTGAGGTAGCCGGCACCAAAGTTCAAAGGAGAGTAGTTACCGACATTCGAGCCAGGAGTGCCCCAAATGCAGCCATCCTCAACAGAAACACCCGCGTTGTTCACGTAGTACTGCGCAGAAGTGGGGTTGCCCTGCCACATGTAGTACGACGACTCATCAACAACAGTGATCGGCTGGCTTCCACCGCCAGACACAACAGTGGGCACAACCATGTTCTCGGTACCGGGGTAGTCAGTGCGGCAGATAGCAACAGAGTCAGACAGCTCAGAAACAACAGAAGCAGAGTCAACGCCCCACACGCAAAGGTAGTCAGTGTTGGTGTTGGTGCGGTAAAGGTAGCCGCCCTTGCAAATGAGACCACCACGAGACTCACCGTCCGTCGGCTGGCTGGAAGGCCACTGGGTCTTGGACATACCGGGCTGGCAAGCGTACGAGCAGAGGTTACCCTCGCCGCACGAAGTGCCAGTACCCGAGTTTTCCGCTTCAGAAATCTGAATACCGGTCCAGCCACCGAGGCCGAGCCAGTCAACGGAAATGACGCCCTGGCCGCTGGGAAAGTCAGAGCAAGCAATCGTGCCGTCGGAGAAAGCAACGGAAGGACCCTGGAAGTCGGAGAGGAGGCCAGTATCATAGGAAGATGACGACGACGAGGATGTGGCGGCGGAAGTCGACGCGGCAGCAGCCGAAGACGATGTGGACGAGACGACGGTCGCAAGGGTGGACGACGAGGTAGTAGGAGCGACGTAGACCGACGACGAAGAGGGAGCAACGTAAACCGACGACGAAGACGTAGGAGCGACGTAAACAGATGAGGAGGTCGAGGTAAAAGCAGCAGCCTCGGAGGTGACAGCAGCCGGAACAGCGGCCTCGGAGGAGGCAGCAGGAGCAGCAACAGGGGCAGCAGTGCCGGTGGACGCGGAAGCGTCAGAGATGACATTGCCGTCGGCGTCGACGACGACGGTCACGTAGGTGTAAACATAGTCGACGGCACGCTTAGCGTTCTGGACAGTGGCACGACGCTCAGCCTTGGCCTCGCGGGCGCGGTGACGGTGATGGGCGTGAGGGCCGGCGACAGCGTGAGAGTCGGGAAGGGCCGCGACGGTGCTGGCGGCGATGAAAGCGGCAGAGGCAAGAACAGTTGAAAACTTCATTGTTGGATGATCTTAACGAATTGCTGAAAGTACTGGACGATCAAAAAAAAGCAGTGATTGAAATAAAAACAGAGTATCGTAAACAAGAACAGAATAAGGAGTGTGGTGTCGGGACTGGACGCTGGCCTAAGGAGTGGAGACGCAGACGGGAGTGCACCGAGCAAAAGAGCAAACAGACGAAGACGGGAAGGCGAGAAGACTCGAAGGCGAGGCGCAGAAACGATGAGAAGAGAAGGGGAAAGAGGAAAAAAAAGGAGAAGGCAGGAGGCGTTGAAAGCGCGCGCGGGGAATGCGCGTAGCCTTATACGCGTCCGCCCGGGTGCCACTCGCGCGGCCAGACAGGCCCGATCGGGCCTAGCGCGTATGCAGGCGCGAACTCTGCCAAAATTGACGGCGTGCGGCTGTGCGGCTTGTTCGGGCAGCGGTTCACAGCCTAAGCGCGTTAGAGTTTGCCTGCCTGCCGCAACGGGGGACCCGGCCCGCGTTACTTGTGTCACAATGCTAGACAGACCCTGGATGCAGACGCGCTGGGTTTGCGTTGCCGGTTCGGGCGTGACATATACTAGAGACAGACGAAAGCGCAACGTCAACTACAGCAGATCTAAGTACGTTGATCTCGTGGGCCTGTATCGTGCAGACGAGAACTGACTGCACGCCGCAGGACTGTGCATTGCAGAATCGCGCCATGCAGATATAATAATAATGCGCGATCTGAAAGATCAATTTGGCCCGAACGGGAGTTTTAAATGAACCAACGCACAACAGACGCCCAAATTGCTTTTGCGGCGGCGTGCGCTCATTTGCTGCAAATTTCCCGCTGAGCAGTCTGTGCGCGACAAAAGTCAACAAATCGTCTGCTTTCGTGAACTTTAACCGCCTGCTTACCCGGACACGCGGTTGCCCTGGTTACCGTTTAATTACTGTCCGCGCGTCTCTGTCAACTTTTGCGCGCGTCTCGAGTCGCCGCATCGAGGCATCGAGGCAGCTCAGCTCTTGAATGGGGTGTGTTACACAGCTGACGCGAAAAAGCTCTGCGACCGCAATCGCCGGCAACTCGGGTCGCGGGCTGTCTCGGTCAGGCCGGCCCTGGACCCTTGTGGGGCTAAGAGCTGTCTGACCGGTGCAGCCCGAGACCGCTGAGCTCTCAGGGCCATGTTTCTGTTTCGCTGGCATGCAGAGCTCAACGGCAGGCCGTCGACAAGGGCGCATGCGCGTGTTGCGCAAGTGCAATTATAGTGCCCAGTCTGTACATCTAATTTGCTGTCCATTTCTCTTCTGTGTGATATCTCTTCACAGTCCACGTATCTAGAAAGAAGTCTTCTTTTGACTACATCTCCTCATCTACGACTACCAAGCAGTCGCTCTATAACCACATTTAAGTCGCGTCTTTTACTTCCTGGACTCCGGGGAGTCGCAGCATCTGGAGCTGTGTTTCTGCGCCATTTCGGAATAATGAGCTGCACGTGGTTATATATCTATAACATGATATAACGTAACAACGCGCACAGCGCCCCTCTAATCTCCCACCCAGCCACCGGCCCTCATTAAACAAACGCCTTCCAGCTCGCCATCTCCGGCCAGCCATCGCCATTTCTATCTAATAGTTTCGATGAGTCGACAGCAGTCCCACATCACCGTAAGGACTATGTCGGAGGCATTTTTTGTGTAATCCTCCTCACTTGCAATCACTGCACCTATTTGGGAGACGTGATGAGCCGAGCCCGACCAGCGCACAATAATTAAATAAGAGAGCTCGGACTCGGCGCCTCGTCCTTCCTCAAGTCCTCCGTCTAATTTCTTTCTCATCTCCCGTGAACTAAGCACTTCTCGCCCCGTCCTCTGTGTGTGCCGCCCAAGTCAAATCTCCGCTTCCGCGTGCTCCTCTCGCTTGTAGAACACCGCGTTTTTCTCCGACGCCCTCGCTTGTCTCCATCCACGCTATACCTTACACGTGGCAGCAGTGTGCTCGAGACTCATTTGCCACTCTCCCTGGTTCTCTAGTTCTCTGGTTCCTTGATTTCTCTGGTTCCTTGATTTTTTCTTGGTTTACCGAGATTTTTGACTTGTCCGGAGCCAAAGCCCTCGCCACGGACTTACGGTGTGTGTCGAAGCTGTATAGCGAGCGTAGCGTGCTCACACAGACACTTCCGCCAACTATTTTCAGGCCGTTCGCGGCGAACGGGACGAGAACATTCACGGAAACAGTTCAATTTGCACTCCGGCCGGGCAAGTCCAGCTCCACGTCCGGTTAATCCACCTGGCCCACAGAAGCAAAATCTGAAAATCTCCGAGTCGAGTTGGCCGTCATTTTTTTGCGCATGTCAGATAAATCTACATGTTAAGTTACAGCGTAATAAACCAGTTGCTCTAATTTGCCCACTTTCTTCATCCGCATCTACCGAACTCACGCGTCACTCCGAAGCTGTCAAATATGTCATCCTCACGCGCTCGCAGACCGTAAAAATTGCCACTCTGAAACACGCGCGAAAGAACTCGACGATCTTTGGTTTGTTTACACCGACGTCGTTCGTTAGCTTTTGTCCCACGCGCGTATAAATATAATTTATGCGCGCGCACCCATTATATTTATACGCGCGCGTACCCATCATCGATCGTTGCAGTTTTAAAACGCGCTCCCAAATGTAAACAGTCAGCAACAATTATAGCAACACCACCACGCGTACATACGCGAAAAATACATTCCACTCTATACAGTAAGATCGCCGTCCCGGCTTTTTCAATTATATTCATCGATAATTTATTTTACGCGATCACCGCCGCCCCATTTATGTCCCCACGAATCGAACTTACATTTGTAGACGCGTCCATTCATGATCTACATATGTGATTCGCATCCAGTGACGCACCACACTGGAAAATGGTAATAATGCGATTCTCAATGATGATTGACCACTACAACTAAATACAGATACAGCTCTGACTCTGACCTGACCTTGGTCGCGTTGATGCACGATCAGCTGACCAATACCCACAAAAGGAAAAACAACTATACTGTGTTAGCAACAAAACGCGACGCGACACTGAAGACAACAGCAGGCACGTACAATGATTACACCAAAAACTTTCACCATTAACCACCGGTTACTCGAAACTGTGGCAAAATACTTCAGCAGCTCGCGCTGCGCTCCTGAAATGTTCACCGATATATCTTCTGTATCCGCATCAATGCTGTATTACGCGTTAGCTACGCACTTCACACCCGTGCAAAGAATCACTTACCGTTGAACAACCTCTCGCTGCTCCGCCACCATTGTAGCCAACTGCGAAAAGATTCCGCCAAGCTCATGAATCGTACTCTCAATAGCCTCGATCGCGGTGTTTCGATCATTAATGTACTGATCTTGCTGTTGCTCCTGTAGCATCAGCTGCTGCTGATCTGGCAAAGTCAGAAACTCGCTGTCTCCATTCGATTTGTCCTGACTGCGCGATCCATATGGATTATCCGCGTCGCCCGTAGATCCATATGGATTGTCTAAGCTGCTAGCGCCGCTTCGTGCTGGCGCGTACAGTGGCGATGCAGATTGTAGTGATGCTGCTCATGTTAGTAAGTCATCGCTAAGCCTCTCTCTTAGCACTTACAATCCTTTGCAGACGCAGACGCAGCTGATATGAACTGTTCTGTTCGCGACTTGGAAGCTTGTATGTTCTATCTCGTCAGCTTGGTTCTCAAACACACAATTTGAAGACTCCACGCACCTTTGTTCGAACCTCAAGCACCTCTCTGAACCCCGCAGTAACATCTGTAAGCTTTCCCTGCAGCAGCACGACCACGTTCTCTGAGTGTTCCTCAACCTGATTTTCGCCCTTACGGCCCCACTGCTTCTTTCCCGTTTTCACAAAGTTCTGCAGTTCCGAAATGCTTTGATTGATCTTTGCAAGGTCTTGCTTGATCACGTATGTCAACTCCGCAATCTCCACCGGTCTATCATCAAACAGCGTTTTCCGCTTCGCCACTGTTCGCGTCAGTTAGTATCTATCAATCCAAGCGTCATTTCATGAGACATACGTTGTGCCAATCTCTGTAGCTTTCCCATCGCGTTGTTAATATCCCTACTTATAGACGCAGCTCTCGACGCAAATTCAGATCGACTTTTCTTCGTCTGCAGCGCGTTACCGTGCCCATTTAACGCAGTCGATGACCTAGACGGCGTCAGCGCGCCACCTCCTGCGGAATGCAAAAGTTGACTCCGTGCAGCTGACGCAGTCGAGCTGCTGATCTTCGTGATCGCGGACACGCATGACCGGAACTCTTGCGTGCGGTCTTGGATCGCGATTGCCATTGTAGTGCTTTTAACTGAACACTAGTCGTTGATCGCTGCCTGCTTATCGTGATGGTCTTCGCTGATGATCCAACACGGCCTCTAGCGCATAATCCCAATAAAGTAAAATGTGTAATTATCCAGATGTATCCTCAATCAGCCTTTCCAATCCTCTATTTCGCTGGTCAACACAGTGTGTATGTTACCAAATGTAACAAACGCGACTTCGATTCTACACGTATGCGCCAAACCCAATTTCCCGATCAATACTGCCCCAGCGCAGCAGCGCTGCCGCTTCCAGATTTCCAGTTTCGACCGAGGAAGCTGTGCTTACACTTGAAATGGGTGTTGTGTTTAACTAAAAGACCTAACCTCGAATATCTGACTCTCGACGTATACGGCCGGTGAACACCTTATAATTGTCGATTCAGGATTCAAACGACCTGGACCGACTTGAACTCGGATATAACTGGGTGTCGAGCGGGGTGCGCGAAAGCTACTGGAACCATCTTTCCGATTTGATTAATTTGATTGTATTTTGACTGCAGCGTACGGTTAGTTTTTTTTTTGCGAGGGTACATATTTCGATTTCTTTATATATTTTTTTCGCCAGCCTCGTTACGCGCATTATAATTGAGGTGATTTGAACGGTTCTTCAAACGTGTGATCACTTCAATCGGGTCAACGCATTCAATAATCATTACATAAATTGCTGCATCTAATCATCATACGCATCACATACTTCACAACATGGATGATCTTTCAAGCGACTCAGACTGCACCAGTACGTTCCACATTTATAGAGCGCGTCTAGACGACCTCTTTTTCTTGAGAAAAACACGCCACTCTAACAAAGATTGCAGAATACTGGATTGACTGGTTTCTTGGAGCGCAGGGCAACGAGTTCTTTTGCGAGATCGATGAGGATTTCTTGAGTGATCGGTTCAATTTGACTGGCTTGAGCTCAGAGGTGCAGTACTACCAGTACGCCATGGATCTGATTATGGATATTTTTGGTAAGTTGTCTGTTGTATTTTGTATTTGATTCAAAGAATCATTGCTGATTTTATAGAACATAACTGCGATGAGCAGACCAGAGAACAAATTGAGCGGTCAGCGCGGCATCTGTACGGCTTGATTCACGCGCGGTACATTCTAACGCAGCGGGGACTCCAGAAGATGGTACGTTGTGCTCCATCGTTTGTATCCATTAAAATGTTCTAACATTTTGCAGCTTGAGAAATACAAAAACGGAGACTTTGGTATCTGTCCAAGAGTGAACTGCGAGCGATACCCCCTTCTTCCCGTCGGATTGAGTGATGTTCCGCACTCTGCACCAGTGAAGATGTTTTGCATGAAATGTGAAGATCTATACAACCCACCTCTTGCCCGCTTTTCCGCCATCGATGGTGCATACTTTGGCACTAGTTTCCCCGTCTTGCTATTCCAAGCGTACCCGCATCTGATTCCGAACAAGGCCATAGTTGAGCGCTTTGTACCGAAAATATTCGGATTCAAGATTCATGAACATGCACGTATTGCACGGTGGCAGAATGCGCGGAGGCTGGCCACGCTGGAGCGAATTGAAAAGTATGAAGAGGAGGAGGCTGCGCGGAAGAAGCAGATGAATCTTAGTTTACAGCTGCAACAACAGCAGCAGCAGCAGGTTCAGAGGTAATGGAGTCAGCCAAGCGTCGCTTGTACTGCTTTGGTGATTCCCGGCGCGGCCTATAATCTACGCTTTTATTACACGTCGCGTAGTTACCGCGCCGTGATATGTAGCATATTCGTTGAGTGCCGGCTCAATGACTACGCTTGTTTACAGGGAGGGCTTTGGTATTCTGCATTCTACTCACGGTTGCCGTCGCCCTAAACTGCTTATCAATTACTACTAGTTTCTGCATTCAAATCGCGACCTCCCGCGACTTGTACATGTTATCTTTCCGTTTTATTTATGCTTTCGTGTCCGGAGTTTGTTTTCATTGGCACTGTACATTTACAAGTTTGTTAAATAAAAGAATTATAAATGCTCAAATTTGAACGACGAGACGAGGTTATATCTACAAGATCAATAAGACATGACTACAGGATTACGCTTCCTTCTTCTCTGGAGAAGCCGACGAAGCCTGAGCAGGCGTTGACTCAGGCGCAGCTGTAGTCTCAGTAGGCACCTTCTTCAGCTGGTTGTAAATTCCCATGCCGCCGGCAATCAAGCTTCCAATGTCACCCATCTGGGCGGGAAGCACGATCGTGTTCGATTCCTTTGCGATCTTCGAGAACGCGTCAACATACTTCTCCGCAACCTGCAATGACACCGCATCCGCTGATCCAGGAGTCGACGCAAGCGCCGCTGCAACTTTGCGAATACCTTCAGCAGTCGCCTCGGCCTTTAGAAGAATACCCTGGGCCTCACCCGACGCCTTGTTGATTTGCTCTGCCTTCTCGGCTTCGGATGCCAAAATCACAGCAGCACGCTGACCCTCCGCAATGTTAATCGCAGACTGGCGCTGTCCCTCAGATTCCAAAATCTCCGCGCGCTTGGACCGTTCCGCAGAAACCTGGCGATGCATCGCCTGTAGCACGTTCGCTGGCGGGTGGATATCCCGAATCTCGTAACGCAGACACTTGACACCCCAAGCCTCGGCAGCCTCATTAATCGCCTTGGTGATGTGTGCGTTCAGCGCTTGTCGCTCTTTCAAAACGTGATCAAGAGTAAGTTGACCAATCTCGCTGCGCATCGTCGTCTGCGCAAGTTGTTGAACTGCGTAGTCCGCATCCTCGACACCGTAGCTTGCCTTGTACGCATCAACGACCTGCATATACAAAACACCCTGTACCCCAGTTAACATCTACTTTACAAATCATCCTAGAGCAACTTACATCAATCTCAAGCGTCACGTTATCCGCAGTGATTGCACTTTGGCTTGGAATCTCGAGCGCTGACTCTTTCAACGACTTAACGTACTTGATCTGATCAAGAATGGGCACCAAGATCGCGAGACCAGGCTCCAGTATACGGTTGAACTTTCCCATTCGCTCAACAACCCACGCCTGTTGCTGTGGCACAAATCTAGGCTTCGTCAGTCATCGCTCCTTTACACCCCTCATCACCCTGTCTAAGATGCTTACCGGATCACCGTGTTTGTCGGCAGTCGCTGCGCCGGGAAAAAATTCAGTCCAGATCGACGTCCTCCATTCGTCAATGTTCGCGCACCACCATCTAGCCGTGCCAGCATCTCCTTCTGTCCTGCATACGCGATCGCTCGTCCCGCGCTGGCGATCGTGTGTCGCGTTGCCATGTTACCGGCGGTAGCCACGCTCCGAGCAATAGCTCGACGTCCAACAGAGGCCATTATGTCTGCACGCTTTAAATAAACGCTGATGCTCTGTAGAATTGAAAGGATCACCAGTGATTACTCTGTGATCAGAATGCTGTGATCAGAGGTGCAAGGTTGATCTTGAGTGTTCGATTGAACTCGGTGGAACTTATATTCCCAGTTCGCATTCGGGACTTTCTCATGAACTCGATTTTTCGACAGTTTGGTGTCATTTGACCGCCGCAGTATTGTGGACGTCATCTCGCATTATAAGATTTATATGAAGAGGACTCTGCATATGACCACACGACGGTATGGCAAGTATCTAGTATGCCATGTAACAAGCATCATTTACACCCGTCAAAAGCTGGAACCTTTTTAAATACTTGGCCAGACCGTTGCTCTGATTCAATTCGCCCGTTGGACGGTCTCGTTTGGCCATCCATCATGGCTCGGTCACGGCTTTGCGAGTTGATTGTGCCGAGTTGTCTTTGTTCGGACTTGGGCATCTCACACTACGCCTGTACCGCCGGGACTTCTTTTGGATCGATGACACTGTGGAACGGACGAACGCCGAGATGAAGTCCAAGCTGCAATCTCGTTATCGCCAGGAGCTCGTAGAAAGACGTTCTTTCTAAGCTTGAGGTTGTTCCTAATGCTACCGTTGTCTTCCACCATGCATTATTTGCACTACCATAAGACACTGGCCCCCGCTTCACGATTCACGATGTTTGTGGCGGGGACTTACTTCGCTTCATCAGTTAAGATCTCTCTTCATCTCTCCAGCTTTACGATCACCTCCCATTTCCGCAGATACAAACCGGCAAAGAGAAGCATCAAATGTAACGAATCCTATAGGAAAAAACAGATTCTACTAACAGATTCTTTTTAGTGAAGTTGACTGAATCGGTCGAACCTATGCGGGAATCTGCTGACACTTTCGTTTTTCGATCTCCGGACTGCCGCCTTTTGCCGGAGTCCAGAGTCGCTTGTTGTTATATTAACACCGAGATAGTGGACCAGGGCATTCTCCGATCGTGACATTCACTACTGATTAAAAAAGCATACTTGTTAATGGTTTTTAATTGATCCGTGAAAGAGAAATTATGTGTACATACATCCGCAACGAACGCCGCCCCGGCATCCACCACCGTCACGCTCCACAGAGAAGAAACCAAGAACGCATTTCACAGCCTGCTCAGCAAAAGAGAAAAACCTAACGTCCTTATATATTTTATGTAAATAAAGCCTAAAAGCAGCTCTTTTTACCACATTTTGGGCGTTTTTTTCGAGAAGTTTAGCCGTTATCAAAGACCATAGATTTTTTATGTCAACAAGTTGGTTTGCGTGGCGCAACGGCAGCGCGTGGGATTGCAGATCCCGAGGTTATCGGTTCGAATCCGGTCGTAAACTGATTAATTTCTTTTTTTGCTTTCCAAAGTCTCTACTTGGGCTAGGGTATTTGAAAGTTAGGTTACCCGGACGACGCGTGTACATGTCTGCACACCAATAACAAACTGTTCGGTGTTCGCAAAAAAAGCGAATTCAATCTACCAATTGAACTTGCTGCAGAAAGAGCTACATTTATCGCATTTTACTTTAGAATACGGCGGTTATAAATGGTGGCTGGTAGACCTGCAAATTTATGCAATGCGTCTAAGAACGCGAGTATACTGGCGTTGCAAGTTGCTCGTACACTTGTAACCCATCTCATGCCAATTGATCCCTGCAGCTCGCACACCTAATAATTTATGAGACGCTCAGTAGTGCTTTTTTATACTTAAAGACGTGTACCTAATGTCAATGATATGGTGAGATAGACTTGTACCTAATGTCAATGATATGATGAGATGATATGTAGGAATGTACTCTTCGCGCGCGGGAGTAGTCAGTGAGCCCTCAGCTCACATGCATATGACCAGCTCAGCAATAGATATTCAAATCCAATATTACGTTCTAGAATTCAAGAGAGGATTGCGATGGTGACATTAATCCAGATCTTTGAGAAAGACAAACTACGATCAGTCTACTAAACATATCACTCTTCCCGAACAGGTAAATAAGTTACCCGGAAGACGCGCGCCGCGGCTCGCGTCGTATGTATGCACACGTTGAAGAGCTATATAGGTGCAGTAACACATCAAAAAAGGGATCTAAAAGTTGCTTCCCGAATTCGCATCATATTACACTGCATAAACTTGACATGTTTTGGTCTCTATTTTTGAAAAATGCCGTTTGACAATGAGTATCATATGGTGGAGAGTGAAGACGAGGAGGAGAAACGCGCGAGTAATGCGGCAGAGTTGCTTGCTTTGGCGAAGGACTTTTACGACAACGATGCCTTTTCTCAATCGCTCAATGAATGTGAAAAGGTATGCAAGTATATTTGCCAATGTGATTGAACAAGGAACTGAGAAAGCTGTGCTGTTAATGTAGGTGATAAGGCTGCTTAAAAACAAGCAGGAGCCAATACCAATAGAATGCTACATTTATAAGAGCCGAGCAGCTTTTAAATCGAACCAGTACATGATCGCGCTATCGGCAGCCCTCAAGGCTCTATTAATGGACAGGTTCAACGTGGACGTCTACGAAGCAGCGATTGACGCATTTGTTTACATGGGGCTTACAGATCGTGCACAGGAGATTTCAGAGATAGGCACTACAAATATCATTGATCCCGCTCAGAATGGCTTCGTACGTGGGCGCTCTACCTCTTGCCGACTTTTGCTTACAAGATCAGCTTTTAGCGACAAAGAAACTATTTGTGGTACCTGATCCGCCAGAATGGCCCAAATTTGAACGCGAAAAATTCACAGATAACGATATGAATCTTATTGAGCGATTTATGAAGCGGATACATGACCAGACCACGGATCTCAGTGGAGTAAAAGATCGGCTGCTTAAACTGCCGTTTGAAATCGTGTCGCAAATTGTGATGCATGTTCCGTTTCGAGAACGTGTAAAACTGCAAGCTCTAAGCAGAGCGTGGCGCAAGCTGATGATTACAACACCAGACTTCTGGAGATGTATCGACATGTCAGATACCTTTGCGGTGCAGAGGGTGCCATGGTCTTTGGAACTTTATGCCAACCGGGCTAATGGTCGTGTGCGTGAAGTGAGACTAGATACCCGAGTGAACTTGATTCGCCTGGCAGAATACAAGCATGATCCTGCATTGGCTGTTTCGGGGCTTGTGCGCCGCATAATGGAGTCAAATCAATTGGAAGTCCTGGAACTACCTGCGTGGGTGCCATGCTCATGGAATCGTGAAATGCAACGAAAAATTGACGTTGCGACTGGGAAAAACGGTCAATTTTTTCAACAAGTCTTTTCTTTATATCGTTTCGGAGACCACCTCAAAACCTTGACTACCTTACAAATTAAAACTGAATGCATGGCTTGCATAATAGAGCTCTTGTTAGACAAGAAGGGAAAGCCACTTGAAAGCTTAAAAAGGCTGCATTTTGTCGGATATTTTGAGGCAAGATCATGGGAGGAAGATCCGGCGTACGGAGATTTTGACTCTGTGGCAGGCGGATTTATAGATAGTCTGCAGTACTTACAGACACTGCATAGTAAGCAGACACCGAAGATAAATCAGATTAAAGAGTTGATCGTGGACCTGCAGCCGGATTCATGGACTTCAAGCGCTGCGTTGAGGCTGCAGTCTATCGTTACAGAAATGCTTCACTACTTTCCCAAAGTAGAAATGCTTGCTTTGTCTGGATGCATGACTACTTACCAAACAACAAAATATGGAAAGCCGATCACAAACTTTTCGAAATCAATGCCGAACTTGCGCGAGCTGTACCTTGAAAGCTGTGAGGTGACATTTGCATTGATAGTTCCATATTCTCTTCGAGTGCTTTCGTTCCGTCATACTGAAATAGGTATGCACGATAATGTACTGGCAAGTGGCCCCGACGAAAAGCGACCTCTCAAACTAGAATATCTCGATCTTTGTGGCATAAAATTTGACCACCCCAATTATGTCGAATGCACGAATTACGTTGCAAATATTTTCGAGTTAATTGATCCTTTAGCACTGCGCACGCTTGACCTCTCACACTTGCAAGCACCAGTGGAAGAGTTTCTGATGCAAATGATACTACATTGCACAAATTTGAAACGTCTCTGCCTCTCTGGAAACTCAGATATGTGGTTTAGCCCTCTGCTTTACAGCAAACTCGCTAATCTGTACGATCTCGAATATCTTGATGTTCGTGGACGTCACGATTTCATGACAGGAGGACTACTATTTCTGCAATTGTTTTCTCATCATTTGTCGCCCAGTGACTTACATAAGTTCGAGGGCTTTAATACAATGGAAAACAGAATGCGGGAAATTTATCACCGTTTCGTTGTTGAGAGACCGCCGGAGGTCCAAAAGTTTAAGGTTCTGCTGGTGAATGATCATTACGACGACGAGGTGAAGACAGCAAAGTGGTTGGAGTCTCTCGGTTTTATAAGCCGGACACGAGAACTCGCAGATCCCAAACCACAAGCTACACGAAGTGGACGGCGTCGTCTTCCTCTTTCAACACTGGCGACTGACAGTCCCTGCTTCTCCAAGTCTCCATTCGTGGACATTGGACCACTTCTTGAGCGAGAGCAGGTTGATTTGGGTCAAGATACGGAAACCATTCACCGAATGCTGACTGATTATTACCTGTTCGGTGAAGAAAATCGTTTTTAAACAGTCGCGCAGGCTTTGAATTTGCTTCACGAAATTTGCTTTTCATGATGTGATTACTGGGAACTACTAGCTGTAGTTATGTATAAGCTGCACATGTCATTGATGTCTTTCTAGAGCCTGGAAATTTGATTTATGTACATAGCTGAGAACTGCACAAGTGGACAGAAAAGTTCACGTTCTGTGTTTACGAGATCGTGGCGTGTTTTGACGACGCGACCATCGAGAATGACCATTGTAGACGCGAGAGCGTGATAAAAGCAAGCAAGGCTCCCACGGCGATGGAGCAGTCACCGGTGCAAACGCGCCCACAATAACAAAACTCCACACATCGCGAGCACGCGCCGCACAAAACGCCGCCAAAGCCCACTTCGCGCGATGGACGCGTCGTGGAATTGCCCTGGAGGATTACGATTTGAGCTGCAACAGCTGTTTTGATGTACCCAGTTATATTTCAATCGCACGACATTATAGTATCAACGTACGACAACATAAGAAAACCTACACTCAACTGCATGCCAAGACCAGAACATGGCTCGCCAGCCAATTTCGCAAAGGATTTCGCAGCCAAATACATAAGCGACAAATCTCCTCTAAAGGCAATAAAGGGAAAACATGCACTCAGCCGCATGCCAAGACTTTTTGCCCTCTGTTTTCCGTTGATTTAGTGCCTCTGATTGGTCGAATCAGGGCGTTTGTTGTCGCTCAATGGCGGCGTCCTAAGTTCCACCCCAATTTCCCCTCAGATCCGTGACTATAAGAACCCCCTCGCTTCCCCTGTTTCTTTCTCTTACTTTTGTCAGATCCTCACACATAGCACACAACACTTCCTGGGTCACATGCCTCAAACTATACCCTGACTAACTCTGACATAGTTAGATAATACCCTTCTAATACTAATGAATTCCGACAAAATCGGCAACCTTTCGACAACGTCGGCAACCTCTCGACAACATCGGCAACTATTAGCAACATCGGCAGCTCGGCACTAACTCGACAACAGATCTGTGCACGCAAGGTATTATTAACTTAAAACTAACTGATATCTAAGGTACTTGACAGTTCGGCAATCTTTCAGCAGTTCGGCAATCTTTCGACAACTTAGCATTCATTCGGCACATTCGACAACATCGACAACTCGGCACTCTTCGGCACCCTCGACAACTCGGCAATGATTCGGCATCCTCGACATACTAACGTGTAAGTACTCTCATACTTTTTGACCCGGGAAGTGCTTGTGGACAGCTTCTCGAGCCTCTCCCCTTGATATTATTCGCATACCATCTTCATACCAGTATCAAGTTATCTTATGTAATTCATGACCATTTGATTATATTAAAGCATCGTATCATCTATTACTTGTTTGTAGTTTGTAGTTTACAGCTCTGGTAGTCATTTGTGCACTTTTTAAAATACAAGAATCGCTTATGACGATGGTGGTCCGTTTGCCAACTTAAAAGTAAACACGTCTCAGCAGCAACATTTTTCACGTTCTGGCGCGCGCGCACGCGCAAGCACTTCACCCTATTCAGTAATTCGACGCAACTCCCCGCCTACTTGCCCCGCGCCGCAGCAGTATAGATTAGTCTCTCAGCGCCAGCTCTCTCTCTTCCCTTCGTTTTTTGCTTTTTCTCCTTTACGGGTGATTATACAACTAAAAGAGCAGGCATGAAGATGAGAATTAATAAAGCAATGAATGAACACGAATCAATAGCTAGGCTTTGCCGGTGTTTTTCTGGATCACTTCTCTACTTCTGCTGTCTTTCTCCTGTGCTCCGATACCCAGGGAGTTTCTTGTCGTGGTCACGCTTTGATGCTCTGTTGTTTGGGTTTCCTCATGGATGTTGGGTGATCCAAACTACCGTGTGGAAACTCTGTGAGAACTGTCCGCTCGAATCTTGTCGTTGATTGCGCTGTCGTTGATGGCGTCGTCTTCGTCATACTTGATGATCGTGCTTGCGCAATCGATCGGCCTCTCGTCGGTGAGTACACACACTGGCTTTTTCTCCTTATTTCAGTAATCAACTTATAAGTAATCATCGTTGTAATACATTATTTCTGCATCCTATCATCCACTCGTAGACGCACGTTTCAATCGTAGACATCGTGGGCTTAGAAGCTGAAGCTGATCTCGCAATGGACGCGTGTCACGCTCATCACCCGTCGTACCTAGCAGCATCTATTGATAAACGTTGGCAGAGCATTTAAAGATCTCATTTTGAAAATTGATTACTGAAGGAGCGCAAAATTGGCGAGAAGCGACAATATAGACCACCATTCTGGCAGATCACGAACACGACTTATCACACTGGCGATCAGCATTCACAAAGCAACAACATATTTTAAATCTAGTTATGTCCTTGCAGATACGGATATCGCCAAAAGCGAATACCGCGCGGTACGATGTTCGCGTTTCTTGTGATACGCGTATGCATGCGTGTTGCGCTCATAATTTGCGTGTGTGATTCGTGCCACCCTGCTAAGTTTTCAGATTTGACGCAACATGCATCGCAAAATACACAACACAAAAGTCAGAGAAGTTATACTTTGACGAGAGACTGCTAATGTAACTAATGTCACATCAGAATATAGACGTTGAAAGTGGATCTTTAACAGATATGGCACATCGACGCTTGAGATCGACGCACTCATCAGGTATCGCTGCATAACAAAATGCATAGTTATTCATTTTGCATTGAAACTATGCATTCGATGCTTGATCTGTACTGAGAAATAGTACTTGATCAGTACACGCCTCTGCACAGTAAGCAGCCAGTCAAGCTACGATATGCACGGAACTGTGTCAATACGATATATCACTGCTATAATGAGAGATGCACTGAAGCCAAAGCTGATTTTAATCTCGTTGTATACGTTTCTTTATTGCTTTCTGCCTGAGGGTACATAAAAAGATACAGAAGCTGATGCGTCACAGAAATGAAGTGTATTCATAATGTCGTGTTCATAATATACTGAGTGAGAAGCAAAACCCTTGACTCAATACTTTCTAAGTACCACACTGTCCTTAAACATTGAACCTGACTTTGCGCAGAGAGCTATTTTGGTTGTGAAATACTTGGGTATCAACAGATTAAGGGTCACCATCTAAGTGTATCAGTACATGAGATTGAAAAAATATCAACGTGCCAACATTGAATGTGGCTAACTTCAAGTTTCTGCTAACATAAAAGCACAAACAAACAGAGCTTTTCGCGAAAACCAGGCGGCACACTGTTGCACACAATAACGTCAAATCGATCGTTATTCTAGCTGGAGCTTTTGAAGATCCGTAGCTCCGGTGAAGACCCAGAACTCTGACTTCCCCCAAGTCCGTACCAGTTGTAGCATATGCTTAGCCACAAGTTAGTCCAGCTATGTAGCTTAAATCTTTCATCACCCTCTGATTATTATTTGATTGTCTATAACGCTGTACCACGAGACCCGAGTCCGATTCCGCTGATCGAAGCGCAAGCCAGCAAAACTCCGGTAGTACAAGTACCACCATGCTGATTGTCAGAAGTTTTCGGGCAGGCTAAAAAATTACCCGGAGAACGCGAAGCGCATCAAGCATGCAAGTGATGAAGAGTCATTAGTTACTTAGATCTTTGTATTCCTAGTCAAATTTTGGAAGATATCTGTGTATATAATCTGGAAGTTTGAGGCTATGAGCTTTAGAAATTTTCCGCAAGACAACGATTGGGACGATGATCTTGGTAGTGACGAGGAGGACGAAGATAGAGAGGACACTCCCCAGGAAATACTTGCTAGTGCAAAACGATTTCTTGGATATGAGCATTACACAGAGGCACTTCGCTTTTTTGATCAGGTCCGATTTCTAGTTTCAGTTGAGGACACAGCTTACTGACATGGTGTGTGGAAGTAGTATATTGCAGCAGCTAAGTCGAAGCGTGAACACATTCCGTCAGAATGCTATTCTGGAAAGAGTATGGCGCTGCTAAAGCTCAATCTTCACCAAAATGCAATTGAACTGGCGCTCAAATCAATTTCTATGAACAGGTCCAATCCAGAAGGTTACGTGGTGCTGTGTGAAGCATACGTTGCTGTGGGACAACGCAAGAAAGCTGTAAAGGCATCAGAACTGAGCCTCGCCCAAATTGTGGATCCAGGACTTAACGAAACAGTACGTGGTTTGCAATTGAATTTACGATGACTGACGAAGTTTAGCTTCTTGAAACGAAAAGAAAGCTTGAAGGATTGCAAGACTCTGAGGCGCAACAAGGAAAGCTTAGCAAAAAAACTCGGACGAAGTTGGAAGTTTTGGAAGTCAAAGTCTTAAGTCAGCTTGACAAGCCAAACGGAACGCGTGATAAGCTTCTGAAACTACCATTTGATATTCTCTGGGAAATTCTATCTCACATTTCATTTCGCGAGCGCACGAAATTGCAGATTTTGAGTAGAGCATGGAGAAACTTCATGGTAACAACAGTTGACTTCTGGACCCGCATTGATATGTCTTATGTGGCTGTGGATCGTATTAAGCCGATTCAAACGGCTTTAAATCGCTATATCAAGCGTGCACGTGGAGAGCTACGTGAGCTAAGACTCGACAGTTCTCTTTCTCGAGTGAGAAAAGTGCCCGACGCATTGGAAGCGGCGCATATATCAGAGGAGGTTGAGTATGCACTCAGAAATAACCAGTTGCAAGTGCTCGAGCTGCCACCGTGGCTACCATGTCTTTGGAGCACAGCATTTGGGGATATGTTCCCGGACGCAAGACCACTTCTGAATCTTGTTAAAGTGAGAATGTACGGCAAGTTCAAAGCGTTGACTACTCTTCAGATTTTTCCAGAAACCATGGCGCCAGTACTGGAGTTATTACTGTTTGACGAAAACAAACCATTGGAGAATCTCAATCGACTCCATTTTGTGGGTCAGTTTATACCTTTGGAGTTGTCACGATTTTCGGAAGAGACGCGCGAGGCAATCAAATTTGCGTCTAAAGCTACAAAAGACCTGTATGAAATTCAGCTGAGGGCTAGAGACAAACGTTTAGTAGCGGACAACGTTAGGGAGCTGGTTGTTGACTTTCATCCCGATACCTATACGTATGACAAGTCAATTTTCATGCATATGTCTTTGCCTTTGTTGCTGAGATTTTTCCCAAATGTTGAGATGCTTGCTGTTGCCGGCGGGGTTTTTAGTGGATTACTTGATAACTTTGGCCGCTCAACAACTGATTTTGCGGATATGATGCCAAACCTGCGAGAGCTTTATTTAGAATATTGCATACTGGATTACCCGTTGACAGTACCGTATTCTCTGCGTGTCCTATCACTTCGCTTAACTAGTCTTGGAATTACCGAAAACATTATTGCGAGAGGTAGAAAGGAGAATGAGAAGCTCCGGATTGAGTACCTTGATTTGAGCGCTATTGAGCATGAGGATCCGGATCTTGTCGGAACCACTACATTTGCCGAAGAAGTTTTCCGGTATATTGATGGGACTGCCATTACGACACTTGACTTGTCTGAGCTACCTGAACAAATTGAGAATCTTCCTGGCGATTTTTTGGAATACTGTCCCAACCTGAAGAGACTTTGTCTTGGTGGCAACGGTAATCTGTGGTTCATTTCGGCATTTTTTACGAGAATTGGCACGTTGAGCCAGCTTGAATACCTTGACCTACGAGGTCGCGACTCAACTGTACGCGAGGTTCAGCTTATTTTGGCCACATTCACAGACAAGGTGTCAGTTTTTGAGCCCAAACTTGAGACTGGATTGCCTGCGCGAGACAAAGAGGTGCAAGACGTTCTGTACCACGCGCTTGTTCCTGATCGACCACAGCAGGTGCAGAATCTTAAGGCGATTCTGGTGAATGATACGTATGAAGATGAAGTGCTGTTAGCAAACTGGATTGAGTCGCTTGGGATGATATCAAGAACGCATGATTTGGCACTCCCTAAGCCACGAATCACACGAAGTGGACGGCAGCTGGAAGATCCGTTTGATGATGAAATTGGATACCCGTTTTTTTCTGCATCACCATTCATGGGTATGACTGTGATACCAGAAGATCTTTATGACGAGGAAGAATTTTCTGAGGATTTTGAGCTTGGTATGCGGAATTTTATGCATTTTGCTGGACATGCAGCTCCAATTACTGGGAATCCAGTACTTGATGAAGCACGATTGCGCGAATTGTATGAAATGTACAGCATGTTCAACCCGCATCCTGATGATCTGCAGCTCATGACTGGCAATGAGTATGTTGTCAGGGACGTCTTTCCATTAGACAGACTGGAGGATGAAAGTGATTTTGAAGACGAAGTTGATTAAAGTTGAGCTGTATTTATTTTGCACGGAGTTTGCTAGGCGTTATTTTCTGTGATTGACTTTTGCTGAGTATTTTGTATATTGAATGAACTATTGGACTATCTACCATGGTTGACTTCTGAACGTGTGACAGTTGTTGCTTGTAGTTCGTCTAACTGACCATGTTGAGCAGATAATGCTCGACAACTGCTCTTTCAGTCAAAGAAGAACAGGCGTGCTCGACAGTGTATAGGTTCAAACGATTCTATAATGTGTTCAGCAGAGCTGTTTACTCAGCTTTTATTGTGAATGGGATTACTCGGTCCTGTTTCACAAAGCCTTTTGAATCACCGATGCTTCCTGTTCTGCAGTCTATCAATGCCATATATTAATCCCTACCATCTAAACCATGCACCGCCATTCATACATCATCCCATTCTTTTCGTGCTCATCAAACATACAGTACAAATTACTCATCACCCATTCTTTTCGTGCTCATCAGCGTACAACACAAATTCCTTCTCATGCGGCGATTCACCCTCTTTGTCAGTTCCATTCGATCCAGTCGTGCCTCCAAGATGCTCAAGCCCTTTGACGTGCTTGAGTGCTTGTCGTAGTGTATGTCCAGAGTTATCCAGAGCGGTAAGAAATCGCGCGAGTTCCTTGCACAAATCCCAGTCTTCGATCTCGACGGCAGCGGAGAATAGACGAAGCATATCTGCAGATGAGTCTTCGAGCTGCTCCATCGTGTGGAGAATAAGAAGGTATCCGCCTGCGGTCTTTAGTCGCCCTTGCGCCATGCATTGCTCAAATAGATGTTGAGGAGATCCAACGGCATCAAATAGCACGTGCCATGATGCGACCTCTGTCTTTCGTGTGCAACCGACAAGAACATCAAGTTTCTCGGGGAAATTATTGAGAAACTTTATAATTTTGGGAAGAAGTGCGGTTTCGGGTGGAGGTGGATGATCTGCCTCTTCGTCGAGTACATCATGCAACATCATCTCGAGAGCGTGTCCAAAATACTGTAGATGCTTGAACGCATTCGCAATACGTAACGCCTCGGATTCTTGACCTGTAGTAAGATGATACCGGAGAAGTTGGTGAATAAATAGCTGTGTGCGAGTCGTGTTGCTTGCGTATGAGAACGAAGAGTACCGTCTATGCACGAAATTTGACTCAAGTCCAATGATGATGCCTTTATCGAAGAGGAATGACAGAGGGTAAAAATCAATCGGTATCGTGATCGGCTCGGGCATTGCATCTGTCTTGGCAAGATTGAGCATGCCTTCGAGCCATACTAGAACATTTGTGCCGTCGAAGGCCCACAAACTACCCTTCAGCATTCCACGCATGACTATGGTAAAATACTCGACATTCGGCCGCAGGACCTTCATATCGTACTTCAACTCATTTGCGTTCTGCAACGGGTACAGCACGACAAGCTTGCCGTCTATGAGAAATACGATTGTCGCAAACGAAATGTCGTTCAATGGATTTCCGTTTCGCTGCTGCGATTCTGGCAGGATCCAATTGATTGACCGAACACGTGCCGGTGCGTGGACAATACCGGCAAAGGAGACTTGACCAACAGGCTCAAGAGTGAATTGAAATTGGTTGGATGAAACGATAAATTGGTAAAGAGTGTTGGAGTATGTGTACACAAGAAGCGAGTCACCAACGAGCGTCATCAGGATTATCGAAGAGGGGATCTGTTGAATGTGTAGAAGCTGCGAGTCGTCTAAATCCCGATCACGAGAGTATGCACGGATCTGTAAAGTCAGTTTGGTAATTTTGGTGCAAAAGTCTAGTCCATACCTCATGTGTGTTCTTGCTAGTGGTCACGGTCACGATGAGGATGTTGTCGTACCACGCCATACCTCCATGCGCGGAGATATTACTTTCCATTCTCTGATCTGCAAACATCTTCCACCGGCCAGAGTAGACGCCATAATGGCCAAGCCCATGTTTTCCCGCGACAGCCACATACCGCCCATCACCAGATACACAGACCTGATGGATTGGCCAGTTCGGAGCGAGGTAAGTGTAGGGAATTGCAATTTCTTGCCATAGAACAGCTTCATGTGAAATTGTGGTGAGATCGGATTGGTCTTGGCCTCTATAAAGTAGAAGCTTTTCGTTGGTGAAAAGAATAGTGCGGGTGATGTTGTCATTATTGTAGCTGCTGCTCAAACTCCATCGGCAAAGCTCCATTGTCCAAATTTGATTTGAGTTGGGTAAGACAAGCATTATCTCGGCACCGCTCGACGTCCATAACGCATCACGCACACCCTCAAACCAAGGCTCTTTGTTTGTCATTGTGTCATCTGACTTCATTGAATGCGCCTCTAGCTTGCCATACACTGAGAACATTGCCCATCCGTTTTCATACCCTGTAAACAAAGAGTATCCGTCTGGAGACCATTTTAGAGTCGTGATGGACCCAAAGAGCTGAAATGGAGATGGAACGCTGCACAGTAGCGGAATGTGGCCAGAGTAATCTTTGACGTTGTAGATGTGAATGTATCCGCCTTTCGTTCCCGTGCAAATGAGACTGAAGCGCGAGTTGATGGCAATTGCCACGACAAACTCGTTGTCAGCCATTGCTTCTGTGGGTGTACGAGATCCGGAGGCGGAATGTCGACGCTTATCATTGCCGAGACGGAATCCTGAAAACAGTTTTATCCGTGGGGCCTTTTCAGTGGCAGGCGACGACGGCGGCGTTTGCTTCGAGGTCGCTACAACAGCCCATCCTTGGCCTGAGCTACTTATCCAGCCAAAAAGACCCATTGCTCGCTCAAAAATTACTTCGGTGATTTTCTCCTTATAGTCGAGCCATTCCATGTGGGTCAACAACTCCGTGCGCGTCTGTGGTCCGCCGCCGGTATCGGGAGTCCAGCGAATGAGCTGAGCAGCTGCAGGAGATGACGTGAGTACAAGCAGTTCGTCTTCAAGCGCAAAGGCAGACTCTACACCGGCGTCGATCTTGATGACCATCCTAAATCGAATATTGCCTTCGAGCACGCCGCGCTCTTCGCCTGGACCGGGGAGGATGTAGGGGATGCCCTCGGAGGAGTCGAAAATCATGCGAGCTACCCGTTCTTGTGTCGAGGTGAGACTGTATGTCATAAAGTGGCCAAGAGAGGTCTGGGTTATAAACAGCTGGCCGTCGGGTCGAATCAGAAGATTGACATTTGGTCCGTGGGTGTCAATTGAGGCTTGGGAGCGAGTGGCAGCTGCAATTGGCACGAATGGCTGTATAAGCGTCAGTACGGCAATGTGGAAATTGACGTGAACACATGAGTCGACGCACCTTGTTCTGATAAATGTACAATGCGGTCTGCGTGAGGATGCCGGTGTGTGCACCGTTGCGCGTAGCCTTGATACATATTATAGCTGGAGTTGCAGAGGGACCAGTTTCCGGGTCGCCATTGTCCTGGGGGAGAGACGCGGCCGATGCCAAAGTCAAGGCGGGTGTGCTGCCAACCGGAAAGGAGGACGCGGAGGACAATGGCGGGATGGTGAAGACGCGCGGGGCCGACACCGGCCAGTACATTGTGGGAGACCGGCGGCCGCGGTCGTCAGGAGAGAGAGCGAGACGGACGGAGGAGGGGAGAAGGCAAACTGGGGATTGTGGTGCCTCTGTACAGAGCTATCTTGGAAGTAAAATCACACCAAGCATTACCGGAATGGCATGCTATCCAGAATGCAGAGGACAGCTCGAGCAGAGTAGATCCGGATCTGGTGAAGCGTGTCGCCAGGGTACGCAGTTTGTCGAACACAATAAGCTTACATCACAGATGAGGGTATGGTGAAGCTTGCTTATACTAAGGGGTCTGTACTTTTGGTTACGGCAGTCATGGGCGTTTGTATTTATTGAGTGACATCATATTATATACGCCGATAGCCGATAAGAGCGTCCGAAAGGAGCGTCGTTTTAGTCGAGATCAAAATCAGTTAAATCATTAAGCTAAAACATTAAGCCGGCAGGCCGCGGCGGAGAGCGTGGGTCACGGAGACAGAGTGGATGACAGGCCAAGACGCAGCTCACAGCGTCCTGGGAAGGTGCGCTCGGCGGCGGCGCGGCCAAGGCCTCCAGAGTGAGAGCTGCACAGCCTGACAGATGGTGCAATCAATGGAAGATAAGTGTGTGAGCCGTGATGACTGATCAAGATTTGGGACAAGTGTGCCGGAGAGCTGGCTTGGGCAGAGTGGAGCGAAGTGGAGCCTGTCGGAATGAGAGATGCTGGATGGGGTTGGATGGTGAAGGTGGAGCGCCACGTTGTGTGCTGACTATACATACTCTCTCCGATGTGCATCTTAGCAATGGCACATAAACTATACTTGCGATCATTTCCAGCAATCAAGCAGCTTATAGCTGGTATATATTTTCTCCAGGGCTGACGTAAGCTGGTGGCCGCGGTAGTCGGAGTAATGTAGTCAGCTAACGCGTGCAAAAACACCGAGCAATACGGGCCCTTCAAAAGCCCGATTGACCGATGGGACCGCTGGGACCGCTTGGGATTTCTTGGGGTCTTTGGGGGGGTTTTCTTGGACTGTCCTTGGCCTCGGCAACTCGCCCTCGGCACAGTCTGCGGCAGCTCGTCACGCACCTGGTTCTCACCGCCCATTTTGACATCACGCACTCCTCTGCACCAAAGCACAAAGCCGCCTTGCTGCACAGACACGCGTCTTCCGCATCAATCAACAGCAAACACGGCGTAGCATTGGCAGATACAAACACTGCACCTCCACTGGCCTCCACTCATCTTCACTGCTGCCCAAGGCGCTCGGCGCGCGTGATCAAGACTGCGGGGTGCTCGATGACGTCGCTCCCAGCTCATCGCAGTCACGTGCTCTTGCCAAGCACTTGGCAGGCGCCGCACGCCGCACATATAGCCCGAACAGGCTAGCGCGAGATCACCGCAGGCGCACGAGCGACGCACTACGCCGGCCGCAACACTTCCCAACTGTCCAGGGCCTGTTTTCTGTCCCGCCCGCACCGTGTCTCGCACCCCACGCGACGCGTCGCGCTTTCCCCCCACCGCCCCGGACGCGCTTCACGACCCCACCAACACGCGTCTTTATCGGTGTCGTCGCGCTCTCGCCGAGCCAGCGCGTCCGAGGCGCGGCTTCACCGTGACGAAGCGCGCACGTGGAACGCGTCCCGGCCGCCTTCGCGTCGCTGCGCGTCTCCTCTCGGCGCGTGGAGCTTTAGCTTCGCCGCGACCTCGGCGTGCTCGACGCGGCCCAGCACTTTTCAGCACAAGCCGTCCGCCATGTTCATCACTTCCATCCCCCCCAATTCCTATATATATATACCCCTCCCCTCCCCCCCGTCCCTTTTCCCTTCCCCTCTTCCTTTCCCCCTCTCTCTCTCATTCCTCCCCACAAACTCTTGCTTATCAACCTTTTCAGTATTCTGCAAGTAGATACTCTGTTAAGATCTTTTCACTTGATAGACTATCGCCACAACATCCTCGTTCTACCACGCACTCTTCCACAACAACTATTTCTCTAAGCCTCCGCCAAAATGGTTAAGAAAAAGACCGATTCTCCCACTGCTATTGTCTACGACACTCCGCCCTACCAACTTCCATTTGAGGATGTTGCAGGTTCGTACTCTGCTCTGCCCGTGCAAACATGCCCTGAACACACCACTAACCACCTTTTCCAGCCTTCCTCGGAACCGATCTCGAAAACGGCCTGTCCTCCGCCGCCGTTGAAAAAAATCTTGAAACTTACGGCCAGAATCAGCTCGGTGGCGAGTCCGGCGTCTCGCTTGGCCGTGTTTTGCTTCGCCAGTGTTTCAATGCTCTGATTCTCGTTCTCGTCCTTGCAATGGCCCTCTCCTACGGTGTCAACGACTACATCGAAGGCGGCGTCATTACTGCTGTCATTGTTCTCAACGTTATCGTCGGTGTTGTTCAGGAGTACCGTGCTGAGAAAACCATTGACTCGCTCCGCTCGCTCTCCTCGCCGACCGCTACTGTTCTTCGCGACAGCCGCATCGATCACGTTCCCTCTCTCAGCGTCGTTCCTGGCGATATCGTCGATCTCAAAACCGGCGATGTCGTTCCCGCAGACTTGCGTCTCATTGATTCCATGAACTTTGAGACCGACGAAGCTCTTCTCACTGGCGAGTCTCTTCCCGTGCTTAAGGATCATGCGCTTGTCTTCCCCACCGACGACTCCGTCGGCGTCGGTGACCGCATCAACCTCGCATACTCCTCTTCTACTGTCACCAAGGGCCGTGCGCGAGGCATTGTTATTGCAACCGGCATGGCTACCGAGATCGGTATCATTGCTGCCTCTCTCAGTGGCAACAAAAAGCGCAAGAAAGGTCGGTCCATGAACGCAAAGAAGTACGGTGCCATGCAGCCCGTCAAGGGTCTCCTCTGGCGAATTTGGGACGGAGTCGGCAACTTCCTTGGTCTGACCACTGGTACCAATCTCCAGCGCAAGCTTTCTCTCATGGCCTACGTTCTTCTGATTACTGCTTGCATCCTTGCCACGGCCGTCTTTGGTGCTAACAACTGGAGCACAAGCCATGAAGTCACTATCTACGCCATCTCGCTCGGCATTGCCATCATCCCTGAGTCGCTTATTGTTGTCCTCACCATCACAATGGCCGTCGGTATGCGTCGCATGGCTAAGCGCCGTGTTATTGTACGCAAGCTTGATGCGCTTGAGGCTCTCGGCGGCGTCACCAACATCTGCTCTGACAAGACCGGAACGCTTACCCAGGGTAAGATGGTCACTCGCAAGGCCTGGATTCCGGGCGTTGGTGTATACACTGTTTCCGACGCGAGCTCGTCGACCAACCCCAACTCAGGCACTGTTGACTTTTCTCCCCTTTCTCCGCCTACTCTCTCCCGCTGCACGACCCGTGTTCCTGACGACGATAGTTTGCCGCCTATCACTGCTGTCAACTCGTCTACTTCTGCCGCCCCTACCGAGGTCAGCATTATTAGCGAGTTTGACGAGAAAGCGGCTGGCATTGAGGAAGACGCCGTCACTTCTGTTCCGATGAGCTCCAAGTTTAACGCCTTTCTTGAAGCATGCGCAATGTGCAATCTTGCCACTATCCGATTCGACAAGGAAAAGTCTGAGTGGATCGCTCTTGGTGATCCGACTGAGATCGCGCTGCAGGTATTTGCTCAGAGATTTGACCGCGGAAAGAAAGCCCAACTTGAAAACGGCTGGACCGAAATCGCTGAATACCCGTTTGACTCTGACGTGAAGCGTATGTCTGTCGTGTTTGAAGGTCCTGCTCGCTCGAGCGATGGTCCTGGTATTGCTCGTGGCGAAGTCGCGGTCTTCACCAAGGGTGCAGTTGAGCGCATTTTGGACCTCTGCACAAGCGTTGGCTACGAGTCTGAGAACAAGCCCATCACCGATGCTATTCGCGACGAGATCATGTCGACTGTCAATTCTCTTGCCGAGCAGGGTCTTCGTGTGATTGCCATTGCACGCCGTACTGAGACTGAGCCCAAGACATCTTATCTCGACGTTCCCCGCGACCAGATCGAGCGCGATCTTACTCTTGTTGGTCTTGCTGGTCTTTATGATCCTCCGCGCATCGAGACGAAGGGCGCTGTTGAGGAGTGTCTTGCTGCCGGTATCGATGTTCATATGCTTACTGGTGATCATCCTGCCACCGCAAAGGCAATTGCTCGTGAAGTTGGTATCATCCCCGAGAACTTGGATTCGTTGCCCGCGTCGGTACTCACGCATCTCGTCATGACTGCGTCACAATTTGACGCGCTCAGTGATGACGAGATTGACAATATCAAGGTTCTTCCTCGGGTTATTGCTCGCTGCGCACCAAGCACCAAAGTTCGCATGATCGAAGCTCTCCATCGCCGCAAGAAATCTGTTGCAATGACTGGTGATGGTGTCAATGACTCTCCCAGTTTGAAGATGGCAGATGTGGGCATTGCTATGGGTATGGGTGGTTCTGATGTTGCCAAAGCAGCGTCGGATCTCGTGCTCACTGACGATAACTTTGCGTCGATCGTTAGCGCAATTGAGGAAGGTCGTCGGATGTTTGACAATATTCAAAAGTTCATTCTGCATCTTCTTGCTTCCAACATTGCTGAAGTCGTTCTTCTTATCATTGGTCTTGCGTTTAAAGACGAGTCGAGTCTGTCAGTTTTCCCTCTTGCGCCTCTTCAGATTCTCTGGATCAATATGATCACTTCGCCTGGTCCTGCATTTGGTCTTTCATTTGAGGCTGCAAGCAAGACTATCATGCGTCGTCCTCCCAGCGGCGGCCGCATGGGTGTTTTCACTCTTCAGATTCTCGCGGACACGATGGTTTACGGAATCCTCATGGGTGCTGTGTGCCTGATGAACTTTTCTCTTATCGCATATGTTCACGGTCACGGCGATCTTGGCGAGAACTGCAATGCGGAGAAGAGCGATTCGTGCGACGTTGTGTTCCGTGCCCGTGCTTGCGTGTTTGCGTCGCTCACATGGCTGATTCTGATTTCCGCTTGGGAGATCAAGGATTTCAAGCGCAGCATGTTCAACTTGACACCCGACAGCGGCAAGAGTTTCACATTTTTCCGCGACGTGTACGGCAACAAATTCCTGTTCTGGTCTGTTGTTATTGCTCTTATCTCAGTCTTCCCGGTTGTTTATATTCCTGGTTTGAATGACAGCGCGTTCATGATGAAGCCTATTACATGGGAATGGGGCTTGTTGTTTGCCGCGGTTGGAATTTTTGTTATCGGTGTCGAGATTTGGAAAGTCTTGAAGCGCAGACTCGGGTGGTTTGGAAATAACAAGGTCGCGAGTTTGCATGATCGGCTAGCTGCCGGTGCTCAGGAGGTGTAAATTGTTTTTTTTTGTTTGTTTTATTAGTCGGGATCTGGGTTTCATGTTTTTTTTTTGTATCGTACTTTTGTTGAGCATTTGCAATCGGATCGGATACAATGGGTTTTGATTTGATGTCATCATGAAGATAATATTGATTAATTGATATTGCATATCTAACAGTATCTATCTCTAAATTATGTAAATATAGCTTGTATAAATGACGTGACGTGATCGTAAGCATTTATTAAAGTCGCGTGTGCAGGCTGGATCGATAATTAAGCCTTGAGGATCTCCTCGACACGCTGCAATCCCGCAAACAACTTTTCCTCGGCCAACCGACCAGCAATGAGCTGCAAGTTAACAGGCAGACCATCCATAGTTTCAGGGTTCCCTAGATAAGTGTAACAGTTAGCAAAAAAATATCTCTGAGTAAAAAAAAAGGGAATTTGGACGTTACGTACAGACAGGCCAGTTCATAGCATCCCAGTCATTACGGGGCACGTAGTTCTTCTGCTCCTCAGTAAGCGCATCGATTTCCTTGTCGACTTTCGAGACAGGGAAAACAGCGCACGAGTAATCGAGGCCGTTCCAAACACGGGTATAGCCGACCCAGCTGGTTATAACATCATTAGTGTTTTTATCGTTGTTTCTCATCTTGGTGGATACGTACTTGGTCTTCTCGCAGGGAACCGCGGTGTGCGGGCATCCGGGTGCAATGATAAAGTCGATAGGCTCGCCAGTGGAAGTGAGTGCGCCGGACGCGTTCCAGCGGTCGAGGTATTTCTTTTGGAACTCACGTTTCTTAACCATTGTATCCCAGTACTCGGGAATCGAGATAGGAGGACCACGGTTAACCATACGTTCAACGTACGGCATGAATGGCTCACCGCATTTGTTCACATCACGCTTAACATCCTCACCACCATCAGCAACGTAGAATTTGTTGAGGATAGGAACGAGTTCCTCGTGAAGATCAGGAGCAGACCACTCGACGACTTCGTGTCCTGCCGCACGGAGCTTCTGAACTGCTTCATCAAGAACACGCGCGATAGGTGGGTGCACACGAACAACACCGTCATCGCGCATCACGCCGAAAATCAATTTCTTCTTGCTGGCGTACTTGTCCATGATCTCCTGACGCCAGGGAATGGGAATGCACTTCGGGTCAAGGTTCCACGGCTCAGCGTCAATGACAGCCTTGGTAACTGACAAAAGCGAGTTGAGAGTACGTGTCATAGGACCGATAACAGAGGGAACATGCTCCTGACCGTCAATAGTGACCGGGACACCTTCGTAGGGAATACGCCAGGCACTAGGACGGAGTCCGTATCCGCCATTGAAAACCTGGGGAATACGAACACTACCGCCGAGATCAGTACCCCAGCCCATGATACTACCCTTGAGAGCAAGAAGAGCACCCTCACCACCGGTCGAGCCACCGGAAGTGAAGTCGCGACGACGAGGGTTGACGGTGCAGCCCCACAATGGGTTGTTGCACTCGCACCACTTTTTTGTTGCACTTTGTTAGCTACTGACAATGAGAAGAATGGGAGGGAGGACATACCATGATACTCTGAGGAAGGTTGGTTTTGGCAATGACAACGGCGCCGAGTTTCTCGAAAATAGTCACGAGAACAGCCTCCTTTGTCTTGTCGGTGACTGGGTTGTTTGCACGACCGACGTAGCCGAGGGTTGTATCGACACCAAAGACGTTGAACTGGTCCTTGAGAGTAAGCGGAACACCGTGGTAAGGACCGACGGTTTTTCCGGTCTTCTCAAACTCCTCATCAAGCCACTTTGCGCGCTCAAGCGCAGCCTCGAAAACGACCTCGGAAAGAGCGTTGGTGAGCTGGTGCGCGACGGTAGCGCGCTTGATGTACGCAGTGATAACCTGAGTAGCAGTGTAGGTTTTGTCCGCAATCTTGGCAGCAAGCTCATCGATATCATTAATGCTGGTGATTTCTTTGTCCAAGGGCGTCAAGAGCGCGTCAGCTCCGCCGTCCTCGATGAACGAGTACACGTTTAGCTCGTCGGCAGGAGGAAGCGCGGATGAGTCGAGCTTGAATGGCTCAAGGAGCTTCTCACGGTCTGCGCGCTTCTGCGCAACAATTTCTTGCCAGGTCGTCATGGTGGAGGTGAGTGAGCGGGTGGTGGTGACGACGTGGTGTGGGGATAGGAGAAGAGGAGGAGGAGGAGTGCGAGGAAAGCGGAGGAGTTCTTGTCGGAGTGCCGGGTTGGTTATTTGCTGCTTCGATGATTCATACGCAGAGGGCGCGTGGGTGACACAACAACGCAATTGATGCACTGTTTACAGATTTGCAATCACCGCACTTGGTTTACTCTTCTACGCTAGTTAAACCACACATCACGGGCTGTATTTCCCATGAATTGTGGTGCTGGAGAACTGAGCTGTTTCGTTGTTGCTCCTCGCTTATCACAGAATGTGGTTCTACGGGTTAGGTCTCGGAATACGCAGCTTATCTGCGGGGATACGTGAACTTTGCACAATGCGCTGCAAGTTGCAGTGTAAGTTTGCCCGCGACCTGTGGAGACAGCACAACCGGTTCCAGAAAATGGACGCTAGTCAGACGCATATAAGTTGCAGCATAATTGGCGTTGCGATTTCCGTTACGGAGGGCGAACACAAACGCCGTGAGTTGTGCGAGGGCCAATTGACTCCAGTTCTGGAGTCTCTCGAGGTCGCACCCGGCGGGGCGATCCCGCCGCACGGGACCACAATTGGCGCTGCTCCCATTTCGAGTGCGCCGCGCTCGGAGTTGCACTTCATATATAAGCTGTACAGAGATCCGTTTCTACTTCCGACGCGTTTCTTCCCTGCTCTAGCTGACATCTGCCGATACTCAAGCACACATACAACCACAATGGGCAAGAAACGTGAGTTTTGTCGCGCGCCAGATGATATATATAAAGTGCAAATACTAACAATTGCCTCAGGCGTTCTCGTTTGCTACGGTGTCGATATCGATGCCGTCGCTGGATGGCTTGGATCCTACGGCGGTGAGGATTCGTCCAACGATATCTCGCGAGGTGTGTAATTCATCAGTCCATGCACCAGATACACATCTAACAAAACTCAGGTCTCTGGGCTGGTACCATTGGCGTTCGTCGTCTGCTCAAGATGTTTGACAAGTACGGCATCAAGGCCACCTGGTTCATTCCCGGCCACTCGCTCGAGACATTCCCCGAAGAGTGCGCCATGATTCGCGACGGCGGCCATGAAATCGGTCTTCACGGCTACTCCCATGAGAACCCCGCTGACATGACAATTGAGCAGCAGGCTGATGTTCTCGACCACACTTACAAGCTCCTGACCGAGTTCTGCGGTAAGCCACCAAAGGGCTCTGTTGCGCCGTGGTGGGAAACTTCAAAGGAGGGCGCGGAGCTCTTGCTCAAGTACGGTATTGAGTACGACCATTCGCTCTCGCACCATGATTGCCAGCCGTACTGGCTTCGCACCGGTGACACCTGGACGAAAATCGACTACACCAAGACCGCCAAGGAGTGGATGAAGCCGCTTGAGTACGGCCAGGATACCGGTCTCGTTGAGATTCCCGGTAACTGGTACATTGATGATCTGCCACCCATGATGTTCATCAAGGCTGCGCCCAACTCGCACGGCTACGTCAACCCGCGTGATATCGAGGACATCTGGAAGGATCACTTTGAGTACTTTTACCGCGAGTACGACGAGTTTATCTTCCCCATGACCATCCACCCCGACGTTTCCGGCCGTCCTCACGTGCTTCTCATGCACGAGCGTATTATCGAGTTTATCAACTCCCACGAGGGCGTCGAATGGTGCACCATGGGTGACATGGCTACGGACTTCAAGTCCAAGAACACCCCTCCAGAGGGCGCGCTTATGCCTGCTGAAGCTGGCGCGATCCTCAAGGAGCAGAAGTAAGAGTATTGGTTAGAACCAGAAATTTACGCTGAAACTTGGCGAGAGACTTTTCACATAATGCCACCATCCAGCCTAGGTCGTTAGCGCTAGAATGTATGGATGAATGTAGATAACGTACTGGGATGAAGAGGCCGTCTCCGGGTGCGAGAATGCATTCGAGGTATCCGTCGTCCCATCCGAATTTATCGAACTTGTCACGATACTCGCGCTTCTCTCGGGTTGTTCGTCGTAGCTTTGCAAAGATATCACCTTCATCCACGTCTCCGTCTGCGTGTGCGTCTGTGACTGAGTTTTCGCGGTCAAACACGTGTCCAAGACAGCCCCGTTCGAGTTCGACTTCACTTGTGTTACTCATGTCAATGTGCTCGTCTTTCGTGGGATACATGTTTTCGACCGGTGTTTGCTTGGAGTACAACCGCACATACTTGTACCCAACTGCTTGTACAAGAATGTTATTACGCGGGTCGGTGTGTAGCGGTGAGATTGTACCAGCAGGACCCACCCACGCGTTGATAGTCACATTGCCTGGCTCAAAGCAGTCTGCATAAATGTGCTCGGGCACAGATATGTCCTTCCGTAACGACGGGAACTGCGCGAGCAAGTCGTGTTGCGCGAGATAGGTGACGGGTCCGTCTCTAGTGACCATTCTCTGCAGCACGTCTCTAAACTGGCGCAGTTGTTGAGTCCACGAGTCAACGACGTAGCTTGCACCTATCTCAACGGGAACTACGCGGCGTCCGTTGTTGCTGGCATGTAGGAGGTAGGTGGTTGAGTTCCAGAGGTCGAGCGCAGGCCATGTGCTTGCGATGCCGGTGATGAGTACTGCGGTGAGGTGGGCTTGCCTGACGGTTGAGACGAATAGTGAGAGGGGAGCGGTAGCTTCAACGCGAGGAACATGCAGCTCGAGGGAGGGGGCATATGTGGATGCTATGAGGGATTCCGTGGATGCGGGACAGAAAAGCGGCTCGGACAGTGGCACGATGGGCGTATCAAGCTCCGCCAGGGCAGCAAGAACGTCGTGCTCGAGCTTGTGGACGTCCGGTTCTGTCGACGCCCCGCAGACGACAATAGCGGTGTCAATCTCTCGGACCAGCGCGTCGTACGCCACGTTTCGGGCGTCGCCAGCAAGCGGGCACGCGTGCAACGCCGCAGCGAGAACACACGATGCGTTGAGCATGCGCAGCGCGCGGAGTGGCACCGCGCCACCGACCTTGTGTGCGCTTATCTCCGCGTCGGCGGAGGCGCGCAGTTTAGCGGCCGCGGCGGACACGTGTGAATTGTGGACGCAGGTGTCGGAGTCGAGCGGTTCGAGCTGTTCGAGGGAGGCGACGAGGGCAGCGGAGGCGGAGCGGGCGAGGGCGATGAGCGGGGACGGGACTGGAGGCTCGAGCGAGGAGTCGGCGAGAGCGGCGCAGACGCGAAAAACAAGAGCTCGCAGACTCGTGCGCAGGCGGGAGACGTCGGCCATGTACTAACTATGCATGTATATACTGTAGTTGGAGGAGGTCCAATTAGTAGTTGGTTGTTTACTACGTACTTAAGCGCGGCTCACTGTGCGCACTCGGACCGATCACGGGTCGCAGATCGAGAAGTGACCGGGACCCGTTTCGCGCGTTCTGGGGCCAACTGAACCAGAGCCATTCTCAGGTAAAAGCACATCGAGGAGTACATCGACGGAACCATCGAGCGTCTAGGTTTAGCTCCCGATCTCTACTACCTCCACCGAATCGATCAGAGTACGTATCTGCTGCAATGGCCTGCCTTTGTGCCCTTGCACTCCCCTTGAGGAGTCCCATCCCGGCTTTGGACTAAATCCGAAAGCAGAGAAAGACAAAGTACATCGGTCTGTCTGAGCGCTCTGCAAAGACTCTCCGCAAAGCCAACTCCAGTACGTCGCTCCTTCAATCACTATACATCTTCATATCATCATGGCTGACGCAATTACAGTTGCCAGAATCGATGCCGTCCAGGCTGAGTACCTGCATTCGAGACTGTGCACGAGACCGACGGCCTGATTGACACCGCAAAAGAGCTCGGTATTGCTTTCGTGGCTATCAGCCCGCTCGGTCGCGGTTGGTTGGTTGAGAACTTCCCGTACAAGTCCCCGGAGGATTTTGAACCTGAGGAATTCCGACGAATGAGTACGTTTTCTCTGATAAATGATTGTGCCAGATCACCGCTAACATCAATGAACAGGTCCCAAGTCCCAGGGCGATACCTTTTGTAAGAACAAGGCCATCGTTGACAAGATCAAGGAGTTTGCCGCCCGCAAAGGATGCTCCATTTCGCTGATCGCGCTCGCGTGGGTTGCGGCTCAGGGATTCATCGCGATTTTGCAGGAACTACAAACATTGGCCGACTTGAGGCGAACTTCGCGTCGCGGGATATTGATTTCACAGAGGATGAGTTGAAGGAGATGAGATCTATCATCGATTCTACGGAGACTTTCGGAAACAGATACGCGTCCGCACAACAGGTGGCTGTTGGCCACTAAGTGTACACAACTCGCTGATTTGTGCACGACTTACTAAATGATTTTTCAATTTGTGTTTGGCGTCTTTGATATATAAAAATAAAAAAGTGCGTGATTCGAATTGCGTAATCAAAAGAACTCAATTCGACCTTCCTCACAATTTCACATCTTTAACTCCGTAAATTTTAATTTTGAATTTCTTTAAGCGGTGAAAATTCTCCACAGAACAGCGGTCCACTTCGGCTGGGAGAACTTTTACAAGCACTTTCGTCACAAGTGTCTTAAAATTCCGAGAAAATCTACTTTCTGGTGCTTTTTATTTGTCCCAACCCGCGCGATGATGTTTACAGCGCATGCGCATCGGCGTGTCCCTATATCTCATGTTGTGCGTGGAAGTGCGTCTTGCCTGTCTAATTACATGACAATTACAGCGCATAACTTGAATTCCGATCTTGGCTACATGATAGTGTGATCTGGAAGATTAAGGCTGTCTGTCATCTGGGTGAGTAGTGTCGTCGCTCAAGTATTTCGCATGTCGATAGCATGCATGTCATCATCAGTGAGCTTATCGGACGCATATACGTTCCACTTGAGTTTTTTCTACTTCGGTAGTCCGCAATGCTCCAAACAAAGAGGAATTGTGGCAGTAGCGTATGGCAGTTTGCTATATCATCGTCGAATCATCTGAATGTCGGGAGTGTCAAAGATCCGGTGAGTACTGGAGCAGTCGATGCTTCAGTAAGGACTCTGGTAAGCAAAAATATAGGGCCATGCGAAGACGGTGGCGACGCGGGTGTGCGGTCTTTGTGAAATATTTGGTCATTTAGACATCTTGTCCGACCAGGAAGCTGTGAGATTCAAGAAGACGACAAGTGCAGCACACACCTCTCTACGTATTCAAGAGCGCTGACCAGTACAACACTAGGATCAGAATTGATCACTGAAAGCTTTAGTCTGTTTCTTAATTTAATCTGACAGAGACCTTGTTCTTGTCTGCTTTGAACTCCCAGATCTGGTTATCGAATTTATCACATCATTGTAAATGTGGGTTTACTGATTGACTTAACTAGTTTGTGCAAGTATTTCAAGCTTTTCGCGAAGAAACTGCTTCTCCGTGCAGACATTGATTAACTATTTCCACTGCTACTAAATAATTGTGATTCCAGAGTGCGATTCTGATCGAAGATCAATCGTTTGATTGTCCGATAAACTATGAGTGACGTGCAACATTGGAGAAGAAATAGCAGACATTGAAGCACAGTTGTGTATAAGAACAAGTAAAAACTAAGCGCATCTCTTACTGATGACGAAGAATTACAAGAAGACGCAAAAATATCGTAAATATCTAATCGCCTGTGTTGATCAGACTCTATGAGCGTGACACAGATGGTGAAATTCGGATGAGCAGGTCCGAATCTCAACGGTCGTGACGCGCAGCGTACTCTCGTAATGGCTGCGTCTTGATACACAATTGTGGAAGCCCGTGTATATTATACACGTTTCAAGCCAACTTTATAGCGTAGTTAGTTTTATGCGTGGAGAAAATTAAAACAGCCATGCCCACCCACTTTCGTAGTCTTTTCTGCGAAAAACGCCTCCGACGCCCCGAAGGAGGCGTGCGGCGCAGGCGTTGGGACTTGACTGGCAGGTTTATCCACAGGAGGGCTTCCAGCAGAAATTAAAGCGGTACATGTGTACGGTGTTTAGAATTCGCCAGTGTTCGCATCTTACACGACACACGTTGGATAGAACCGCAAGATGCCGATCAAGCTGCTAAATCACAAGTCATACCATGTATACAAGAGAGAGAATATTGAGCGAGTGAGAAGGGATGAGGCGGAAGCGCGGGAACGCGAGGAGCGACTGGAGGAGCGCGCGCGGATACGGGACCGCGAGCACAGGTTGGATGTGTTGAGGCAGCGGCAGCGGGGAGAGGATACGGCAGAGTTTGAAGAGACGTATCGCGCAGGACGCGAACGTTCGCGTGGTGGGGATCATCGCGATGATGCGGATGAGCGAGTCAGGGGGAGAAGAGGAGGGAGGAGAGTTGAAGATGACGACCGGGCGGCAGCGGAGGCCGAACCGCGTCGGCGATCGCGGTCGCCGCAGTCAAGTCAGAGCGGGCAACGACATTTCAGTTTAATGAGTGACACGGACGACATCAACGGCGATGGGCGCGAGAAACGCCGGCAGCCTGGGCATCAGGATTCCGTGGAAGCGAGACCGCGGACACGAGAACGTGGTGGAGCTCGCGAGTCGACGACACAGACAGGGCAGCAGACCCTGGGGCAGCTGCGGCAGGTGCCGTGGTACGCGAGCGCAGGCGGGCAGAGTGGAGGGCGGCGTCCGGGCGGCGCGCGAGACGCGGATAAAGCGCGGCAGGATCCGCTGGCCGAGATCAACGCGTACCTGCGTCTGAAGGATGCGCACGAGGCAGCGGTGGGCTCGTCTGCAGGGAAACGGCGGCAGGAGCAGCAGCTGCAGCGGCAGCGGCGGCGGCGGCGGCGCTGAGCTGGGGGTTCTGTCATCTGCGTACGCTAGGGGCCGTAGATCGAGACTCGATCGTGGCCGCGATGATGCTGACGGCGGTTCTCGCGACAGCGCAAAAGCAAAGTGACACCTGTTGCTTGACGTGCGGAACGAACACTGCAGAGCAGACAGAGCAGTCGCGACTGTCACGTCACAGATCGGTGGATCCTGAGCGGTTGACGGTGAAGCATATACTGTATATTAACTGCAGCGTACTATATAGATGCCGTATAATTAGGTTTATTCAACACGCACGTCAAAATTAATTAATTATAGTTTTCGTGCATCAATTACGTCACTTGCAGTGACGTCACTTCTCTTTAGTTGCGTGCACGCGCGCGCGCCCCTATATAGTATATAACAGGGCACCGCGGACCCGGACTGTGCGGCGCGGACCCGGCCCCGCCAAAACGCAGCCGGGTCCGGCGAACACGGGCAAGCGATGGACTTCCCAGACTTCCACGCTCAGCACAAGTCTGTTGTGAGCCCGGCGCTGGCTCTCACGCTCCGAGCGCGTCTGTGTCTCGCGCTGCCTCTCCGCCGCCTTCCTCCTCTCCCCCTCCTCCTTCTCCTCCTTCACCTCCCCTTTTTCTCTTCACCTATCTCTCCTTCTCCGTCTTTCGAGCTCGTCTGCATCTTTCCACCACCTTTCGGGTCTTTCGCGCTTCGCTTCTACGCGCCTCGCGCGTGTGTTGTCGCTTCTGCTCACTCTCGTCGCCGCGTCCAATATACGTCCCTTCGCTGCTGCTCTGCACCACGGCTTCTCCGCACGCGCTCTCCAGCCTCCACACCAATGCCTGGAGACTTCGCCGCGTCCGCGGATCTGGCTGAAAAAGATCCCGCTGGTGCCCACTCCTCCTCCTCCACCAACTCCGCCCCAGCACTTGCGCGTGCGTCTCGTGAGTCCGTCGCCACTGCTGCCGCTGCCGCTACCCGCTCTTCGGCGTCTTCAGCCTCCGCAGTCGCTGCTGCCACCGTCTCCGCCGCCATGTCAGCTGCCACTGCTGCCACCGCGGCTGTCATGGCATCTGCTGCTGCAGACTCCTCGACGTCAAACTCAGGTGGCCTCTCCTCAGCCTCGCCGTCATCTTCCGCATCGTCCTTCGCGTCTCAACCCACGCCGCGATTCGATTCGACCAAGTTCAACCTCGACAGTCTGAGAGAGGTTTGTGTGCTAACATTTCAACTTCTGTGAACTCTCACTGACTTGGTACACCAACTTCCAGGCCGTCAACGCTGCGCAGTTTCAAAACTACCAGCACACTGCTGAGCGCACCCAGTCGCCGCTACCGCCGTCCCAAGCCTCGACCACCACACCATCTGGCTTATCGACGATCTCTCTACCGTCACCGATATCTCTCCGCGACACCATCACCTCTTCTTCTGTCAATAACGCCTCTCCGTCCCAGCCTCACTCCGTGTCCTCGGTCGTACCGCCTTCCATCGGTCGCCAAGCGTCACCCTCTCGCATCCCCGACATGCCCACTTCGTCGTTCGTGTCGTCTATGCCTCCCGTACCCGAGTACCCGTCACCAAAGCTGTACGATCTTGCGCTCCAGCTTAACTCGGATCCCGGTATCGAAGATTTCTGGAACAATTTGACTGACATTCTCGAGTGCCACTTCATGGCTAAGCGCGTGTCGCTCATCGTGCCCATCGATCTCACCGACGTGAGCAACACTCCTTGGGGTCTTCGTGGCGTTTGGACCTCAAAGTCGCTTCCATGGTCGCTGGCTCGACTGCAGCAGCTCAGCGACCTTCAGCGCGTCGAGCGTGAGTCGTCTGTTGTCTTCAACCGAAACCGCGACGCGACCGATGGTGACGATGATGATGTGTATTCAGCGGAAGACAGCGCGTGGGAAGACATGTTTGATGATGTCACAGATTCATATCCTGACGACACCTCGCCGCAAGACCAATCACAGTTGAACAGTCCGATGCGGTCAAACATAGTCAGCTCTGCTTCCGTCACCGGTCCATCCTCGGCGTCTGTTTCATCCACAACCGCGCCAACTACTGATGACGATTACGACGAGCTAGCTGATGGCGAAAACGACACTACACCAAACCTTGACAGTGACGCCACGCCTGGTCCATATCGCAACTCGCCACAGCAGACTAATGACGCGTCAGATGCATTATCCGGCGACGAAGAGAATTTGCCCTTTCTTTCGCGCCGCCCCGTCGCGGTTGAGAACGGCACTGCAAAGATTTACTCTGCGCTTCGTCCTCTTGACTCAGATATTGATCCCCTTGTCGATAGTCTTGGCGTAAGCAGAGTTCTTCAACGCAGCAAAATTATTCTTTTACAGCGCGAGTACCGCAAGGTTCAAGAGCCCCAGACCGAGCAGTCAGTGCCGACACAGCCAGTGCAACAAGAGGACAGTAACGCCACACGTCCGCCACTCTTGCATCGGCCTGCAACAACTTCTGTGCCCGATCGCAACTCTTTGTTTTCGCGTATGGCTCGCAAGTCACGGCTGCGCGATCCGTTCGAGGAGGCCCCCGGCGCCACGCTCAGCACTGCCCCATACGAAGACTATGAGCAGCCATTGTTATCGCCATGGTCGCACTCTCCAGCTCCTTCTCCTGCACTCGCAAAAGATAGCAGCGAAAATCCGTTCTTCAACAAGTCGGTTGCCGCGGAAGTCGAGGCTGCGTTTGGCTCGCCCTCCGACGAAGAAGATAGCTCGCCGCTCTCGAACTTTCAAATGCCCGTCCGGGCTATAGGTCTCGAGTCGAATTATTCTGTCATCCACATTCCGCTTATTCACCCGTCTGTTTCGCGTTCCGCCCGGGCAGGCGGGCATCGCAAGCGACATAACATCGTTCCGATTGCGATCATCTCGATGTTATCTGACGTCATTCCGTATCCTGCGAATCTCGTCAAGTGTCTGGAATCGTTTGCACCGCACATGGCAGCGAGCTATGCTTTGGCTGATGCACATTCAAGTTTGCGCATGCAGATTGAGCGCACAGAGCGGCAACTGATAAATTCGGCGAAACTCGGACGATTTAGGGTGTCTCGTGAAAGTAGCGTTACCGGAAGCGACAGTGGTAACAACACAAGCGGATCTCGTCTACGCTCGCGACGGCCGATTGTCAAGCGTCAAAAGTCCGGGGTCGTGATAGGTGGTTCGACTAGTGCACGTGTTCCTGATGGGTATTTCAATAATGACGTGCAAGATATTTCACAAGATTCGTCGTCTGCTACTACGCCTATTGGCCCTCTCGAGTCTGTATACAACGCTGCAACCCCCACAGTCGCGACATCGTCATCGCCGTTGTCAATTGGATCTCCAGAGTATTTTGCCGATAGCACGATATCCCCCATGGCGGAGACTTTTGAGGCACATCAGCCACAGCAGCCTGTACGGCAGCCACTTCGTGGTCGGTGGAATTCAATGAGCTCGATCAAGGTGCCGACGGTTGCAACGTCGTTGCGCGACAAGTCGCCCGCCCCTCGATCTCCGATCTCGTCATTTTCTGCGGCGACTTCGCCGGCAGCGACCCCGAACGCCTCATTTTCTCAGCAGTATCGCCAGTTGGCTACAAGCACGTCGTTGTCGCGAAGGTCATCAGCAAAGGGCGACCGCACGTCATCGCCATCTAGCCGCATGCTGCAACCATCGCCGAAGCTTCTAAGGACGATGATCGACTCGACGCCTGTACATCTCTTCATTGCGGAGCCAACGACGGGCGCAACTGTGTGGGTTTCTGCGCGCACTTTGGCTTACAGTGGTCTCACGGCTGAAGAGTACTGTTCTCAGCAGCTTGTGCGACGATTTCATCCTGACGATCAGCCCACGTTTACCAAGGCGTGGCTGAGCTCATTGAAGAATGGCGAGCCGCTGAGTTTGCAGCTGCGCACGCGCCGGTTCGATGGCGCCTACAGGTATTTTATAGTACGGACTGTGCCTCTGCGAAATAGTAAAGGCGCTATTGTGCATTGGTTTGGTACAAGCATGGATATTCACGACCAGCGGATTGCAGAGATGGAGTATTACAAGCAGAGCGAGAGGCTGGAAAGTGAGCGCAAGTACCGTACTCTGGCAGAGTCAAGTCCACTGATTGTGTTTGCTGCGTCGCGCACTGATGGTATTGTGTATGCGAACAATCAATGGGCAAAGTATTCTGGTCGACCAATCGAGTTGTCGCGCGAATTTGAGTTTTTGGATTACGTGCATTCTGACGACAGAGAGAAGTGCGAGTTACCTGAGCGTCCGGGCGATAGGTCGTTTTCTGTTGAGGTGCGCTTGCGCAATTTCCACGGGGAATACAGATGGCACCTCGTGCGCTGTGTGCGCTCGTCGTACAAGTCTGAGTTTGTCTACCCTGATGCTGCAAAGACGCCGTACGATGAGCTTCCGCAGTTTTTCTTGAACCAGGCATCGCTCACTGGCGAGCAACCGCAGTCGGAGAAAGAGGACTCTGATAGGGATGTGATTTGGTTTGGAACGTGTACGGATATTCATGATCACAAGATTTTGGAGGAGAAGTTGCAGGAGGCCAAGGAGACTGCGCAGCGGTCTATGGAGTCGAAGGCGAACTTTCTGTCAAATATGTCGCATGAGATTCGTACGCCGTTGATTGGTATTTCGGGAATGGTGAATTTCTTGTTGGATACACAGCTCACGCCGGAGCAACTTGATTATTGCCACACGATTTCGAGTTCGGCTGAGGCGTTGCTGTTTGTGATTAACGATATCCTTGATTTGTCAAAGGCGGAAGCCGGAAAGATGAGGTTGAATATGGAATGGTTTAATATTCGGTGGCTGATTGAAGATGCGAACGAGCTGCTTGCTACGCTTGCGATTTCGAAAAACATTGAGTTGAACTACGTCGTTGAGGAAAACGTGCCGACTGTTGTTAACGGTGACCGTATTCGTATCCGTCAGGTGCTTCTGAACATTATTGGTAACGCGATCAAGTTTACGTCGAAAGGTGAAGTTTTTGTGCGCTGCTCGGTCAAGGGGCATGATGGTCCTGACAATGTTGTGCTTGGGTTTGAGTGTCATGACACTGGTGCTGGGTTTGGCAAGGAGGATGAAGCGTTGATGTTTAAGCCGTTTAGCCAGATTGATAGTACCATGACTCGCAAGCACGGTGGAAGTGGTCTTGGTTTGGTGATTTCGCGACAGTTGGTTGAATTGCATGGTGGTTCGATTTACTGCACAGGCGAGCGTGGAAAGGGTTCAAAATTCTACATCACTGCCAAGTTTGGACTTCCGAAGGAGGAAGACAAGAACGCGTTGAGTCCGGTGCTTCGGTCGAGTTTGCAGCGATTCACGTCGACCTCGTCAACACACTCATCTGGCTCGGAGCAAGGACAACAGCGTCTTGCGCATTTGGACAGGCATTCACCATTTTCGCTGCGGCCTGGAGCGATTATACAACAGTCGGTCGGATCGGGCTCGGTTGGCAGTCCGAGCGGTACCGCGTCGTCAGGGTCGTCGATTCCGCTTTTGCCGTCGCCGATTAGCGAGTATCCTCTGTTTTCGCCAACGTCGACTGCGCCGCCTGGTATTGATGCGCCTCCTCTGTCGCCGTCGCTTGCTTCGGTGTCACCGTTGACTACGATGTCTGCGGAGAGACTAATGCACTGGCAGCCGATGACGCAAACGCAAAACATGCGACTTGCGATTCCATCTGACGCTCAAATTGGACACCGCACGTCAGCATCCGCGTCGGCTGCGGTTGCAGCAGCTCACGAAACCACTGCATCGTCGCCACCTCAAGTCACGACGATGGCGCCTTCGACTCCGTCGCGAAAGTTGCCTCGAGTGTCTGCGCTCGTGGTGTGCGAGTATCCCTTTGCGACAGAGGCGATTATTCATCATGTGCGAGAAGCGATGCCGGAAGATAGCTTGCTTGAGACTAGCCATGTGACGAACTATGAAAGCGCGTTAGAAGTGCTGCAGGTGCTTGGCAAACATGCTGCTGATTCGGCGAAGAACGGGCATGTTGAACGCGATGGATTCACGCATGTGCTTGTGAACTTGTCTGATTACACTGAGATCACGGCGCTTGCTGCGCATGTGTTTAGCGATAGCACGGGAGCGTTTGCGAGCACGAAGGTGGTGGTGGTGACATCGCCGATGCAGAAATCCGCAATTATGCAGCAGTGTCGCGCGGACGGACAAACTGGGAATCATCAACTTCCGCCTGCGCCGCCTAGCGCGGGTGGAACAGCGTTGCCTGCGACCGAGTCGAGACGGATACATCAGCAGAAGTTACAGGAAGAGATACGGTCACGATCTGCGTATGATGAGTCTGCCGATTACAGCGTTATTGCACGGGAGTTTGGGACCCGATTTTTCTGCGTTGCGAAACCACTCAAGGAGTCGCGATTGACGAGTATTTTCAACCCACGGAAACGAACGATGGCGTCGAGTGGATCGCCGAGCGCGTCAAAAGATAGTCTTGCGTCGCCTACGACACCGGAAATGACAGTGGCAGCGGTATCGCATCGTACAAATAGTGAGACAGCGTCTAAAGTTGCAAAGGACGTAACTACGCGGGCGAAAGCATTGCAGCAACAGCAGGATGGGCAGCCGCGGTTGTATGATGAACTGCGAGCCGTGACTGCGAGTCGAACGGTGCGTGTTCTTGTGGTGGAAGATAATCCTGTGAATCAGAAAGTGCTGCAAAAGTTTTTCGAGCGGTGCGGGTTTCAGGGAATCGTCCTTGTGTACGATGGCGAGGAGTGTGTACAGCAAGTGTATGCGCACGAGCCTGGGTACTACGACTTGATTATATGCGATCTTCACATGCCGCGGAAGGATGGATTCCAGACGTGTCTTGAACTGCGACGATGGGAGGATTTGAATGATGTTGCAGAACCGTGTCCGATCATTGCGTTGTCGGCGGATGTGATGTCAGAAGTGGCAGATCAGTGCGCGGTGGTGGGATTTTCGCGATACGTGTCGAAACCGATTGATTTTAAGGTGTTTAGAGATGTGATCACAGAGTTGATTGCAAGGAGACAGGAAATTGAGGAGTGAGGTGTGTATATTTCATGCGTATAAGTTGGTGGAAAGGAAGCAGAGCTAATTTGGTTGCAGAATGCTCACGTTGTACCATCATTTTGAGGCGGGAAAAGAAAGAAGAGGGCTTGGATGCGGCACATGGTTTGAAACGGCGGTATATAGCGGTGTTTTTTACGCGTGTACGTGTTATATCATATTGTTTAATGGAGGGAGGTGATGATGAAAGGAATGATGGAAAAGGATCAAGGTGTATTTGTACAGCTTTTTTTTTTTTTTTTGTTTAACGTGTCTTTGTCTTTTTTTTTTTTTGTGGTGACTTTGTATGGGATATGTTCTGTTATTACTGTGTTTGATAAATAATATGCAAGAGATTTGGACAATTATCCTCTGAATTGACGTAGGCAGTTCTGGAGCTGTTAGTGGATGGCGAGGGGAGTGTGGGAAGAGAAGGAGGACGGGAGGAACGCACGATGGTTGCGCGATCGATGTGGTCTGCGCGAAGGACGCGGTCACCGGATTGTCGGGCGTCGAGAGTTGCTTGTTTGATCAATCTGGCGCATTAAACAGTGAAAAGGAAGAGAAACAAAGAAGAGACATACGCTTCGACGAAGAGGACGTAGTTGAGGTAGATCTGGGACGAACGAGTTAGGAGCGACGCGTTTGGGGTGGGAGAAGAGGGAGAAGAAGTACCAGGATGTCCGCACGCGGCGAGACGCGGATTCGGGGCCCCGCGTGGTGTTTTATGACGCGTCGGAGGACGGCGCGAGGATAAGTGCGGGCCATTTCATGGCTGGTGAAGTGTGGAGATGGAGATGGAGATGGAGATGGGATTTGTTTACGTTGATTCCGGGGTAAACACGAGGGCCGGGTGGGGGAAAGTCCTGAGGGGGCGCCGCACGCGCGATGACGGGCGGTAAGCGAGAGAGTCGAGTCGAGGAGTCGAAGACGAAGACGAAGACGAAGACCAAGACGAAGACCAAGACCAACAATGGAGTCCATGGCCGAGTTTGCCGACGTGCGTTTGCAGGACGAGGAGGAGGAGGACGAGGAGGACGAGGAGGAGGGGCTTGTGACGCGGTCGTCGACGCGGCGGCGGAGACAGCGCGAGCGGGCGCTCGTGGGGGATTCTGAAGCAGCCGAGGACGCGTTGGCGAGCGAGCACCACGACAGCGCCGACGAGCGCGACGAGCTCGACGACGAGCACGACGACAGTCTGCGTCCGTTTGCGCCGGTGCTCGGGGTGTCGTACAGCACGCTTGAGGTCGCAATGAGCGTGGCGGATGTGCTCGACGACGCGAGCACGAGTCTCGACGAGAAACAAGCGATTCTACAGCACATGTTGATCACGGCGTCGAGTAGTGGAGACGCTTCCGTCGTCAGAGAGGTGTTGGATGCCCGGACGCTTGACGGCGTCGAAGTTGGCGTCGCGGATGTCGACGCGCAGGACGACGAGGGAACGTGTGCGCTGATTTACGCGGCGTGTTTCGGTCACTTGGACGTCGTTCGGACGTTGCTGGAGCATGGCGCGAATGTCAACCAGCTCGATAAATGTGGGTTCTTCTTTTGTTTCCTTATTTGCTCCCTCTCTCTGCGCTGATGCTAACACAGAACTAAAAAAAAAAGTCCAATGGTCTCCGTTGATGTGGGCCTCAAACAACAATCATCCCGACATCGTCCGTGAACTACTCGCCCACGGCGCGTCTCCGGACGCCCGTTCCGCTCAAGGACGAACAGCACTTGAGTTTGCAGAAAGTACAGAAATACGGGGAATGGTAGCAAGTGCGTCACAGCGACGAATTGCTGCGTTTACTATGGCCGGTGCAGAAGTGCCTGATGTGAGTAGCGCTGCTGAGAGTACAGAGTCGGAAAGCGCGACAGAGGTTGAGGAGAGTATTGGCGGGGACACACAGGACGAAGAGAGTGTTGTTGTGCACGACGAGAGTGATGCCGATCCAGTGGGTGAGATGTTTGACGGAGAAGTCGAGTTCGACTGGGAGCATTGTCTTCCTGACCAAATGTTTGTCTTTTCCGCAGAGGATATACCCAAACTTCTCGATCTCGCCATCACGCGAATGCAGCCCGCGCGGTCGAAACAGCAACGCCCTGTCCCGGCATACGTTCTTTTCCTTTCCGCCCGTTACGCGCATTACTACGGCACGTCTGACCTTCTCAAGTCGCTGCTGTTACCTGCGATGGGGAAGATTGGAGACGTCGTTGAATCGCACGAGGCGGATATGACGTTTCTTGCATTTTGGCTGTCAAACGTCACGTTGTTGCTGCACTATCTACGCAAAGATCCCGGACTCAACACCGCGACAGCGAAACCGGCAGAGTATCAGCAGGATCTCGAGAATCTCGTGAGTGAGATTTTTGTATTATTGATTCGGGATGCCGAGAGAAGACTGGACGAGGTGCTTGACGTAGCGATACTTGATCATGAAACTATCCCCGGACTGGGTGATATCCAGTTCCAGAGAGAGTGGCCGTTTTTCCGAGCGCCGGTGACGCGGAAACACGCCGACGTGAGCTCGGACAGCGTCGATAGCGGGCTTGTGCAAGACGGAATATCGACAGTGTCGAGCTCCTCGTTGTCAACTGCGTCGCCGTCATCGAGTACGACAACTCCCACGACAACGACCACGACGGCAAGTGCGGCGACGGCGAACGCGTCAGCACCAATGCCTGTGTCGTCTTCCGCGTCGCCTGGTCTGCGCGCAATCAGTTCATTTGGAAAGCAGCAGCGTGAAGTGAGTGCATTGGAGACAGTTGGGCCGCCGACGCCGCGACGGATGGCGGCAATCTCGCCTAGAAATGTGACTTCGATTTTGAGTTCGACGTTGTTTGTGCTGGACATGTACGAGATCCACCCCGAAATGTCGTTACAGGTGTTTGGGCAGATATTTTACTGGCTTGATGCGACCGTGTTTAACCGTATGATGGCGGATAGAGAGTATCTTGCGCGGACGCGAGCGATGCAGATCCGGCTGAATATCTCTGCGTTGGAGGACTGGGCACGTGCGAACAATCGGCATGGTGGTGAGCATGGTGGGAGTATGTGGGAGCTAGCGCAGAAGCATCTGCAGCCGGTCGTGCAGCTGCTGCAGTGGCTGCAGTGCTTTTCGAGTTTGGGAGACGATGTCGATGGACTCGCGGTCACGGTGAAACAGATGCCTGCGTTGACGCCAACGATGTTGTTGCACGTCGTGAAGCGGTATCGTGCGGAAGTTGGCGAGGACCGGATGAGCAGAGCGGGTGTAAAGTTTCTGCGGGCTCTGGAAACGCAGTATCTGCAGACACACGGAGGTGGGGATGGTGAGAATGGCGCTGGTACGGGCGCTGGTGCGGGCGCTGGTGCTGGTGCTGGTACCGGTGCTGCTAATGCTGGCAATGGCGGTGCTGGTCGGATGTCGCGACGGACGCATTCAAGAACGCATTCGAGAGGCGCGTCGATTGGGAATGCACTTGGGCTCAAGACGCGATTGACACAGATTCTGGGGGGCGAGCGAGAGGTGCAGCATGTGCATACGGCCAAAGTCGTGCCGGATGTCGGGGACGAGTTTAAAGACGTGCCGATTGGCGGGAGCAGTTCAGCGCCATCGACAGCAGCGGCGCCGGCGCAGAGCGAGCGGTCCCGGTTCGCGACTACGATCGGGCTGGGAATGATAACGCAGCGGAGCAGCAGTCGGGGCGGGGCAGCAAGCGACGACGAAGGCGCGCGGGGGCCGAGTATATACCTCGACATTAGCCAGATACTCCCGTTTGAGATGCCGCGGCAACTTGCGGAGCTGGCGGTGGAGAGCGCGCCGGTGCTTCCGGCGGAGTTTGTGGCCAAGCTGGATGCTACGTCGAGTTTGAGTACGGGCGTGCCGAGCATGCGGTCGGGCATGACGGGGCGGGAGTGGGCAGGTGGAGGCGGGGGCGGGGGCGGGGCGCGGGGGTCGTACGGCGGTGGGGGCGGGGGCGGGGGAGTTGCGGGGGCGGAGCGGGGCCGGGCGGTGGAGACGTGGGAGGCGTTTGCGGACGACGGAGATAGTTCCGAGCGGAGTTTCGGGTCTAAGGACGAGGCGGACACGACGCCGGGGACCGGAGAAGAGAACGAGGACGACGAGGACGAGACCGCGGACGGGGCCGCGGAGTCCGGAGTCAGAAGCGTCGAGAGCGCGCTGGAGCGGACGCTCGTGATGTAATGTAAGCTCAGGGGTTTGTACATACAGAGTGCAAGCAAAATGAAGGGGCTTGTCGTGCCCGCTAAATCGTCTAAGAATCGACCATTGTCCGGTTTTTATCGCCTTTGCTTACCCTCCTCCTCCTTCTCCTCCGTCTTCACCACCTTCACCATTTCCTCCTCCTCCCTCACCGCCGTTCTCTCCCTCTCCCTCAGTCCCCCGACACATGACCCTTCTTCTTTTTTCCTCTCTATGAGCCCGCATTCGGCCACCGCCTACGCTCCCCGCGCGGGATCCGTCGCCGCCCGTGTCCGCGACCCTGCCCTGCGCGACTCCGACGCCGACGAGCTTCTCACCGAGGACGATCGCCGCGGCTTCAGCGACACCGAGTCGGATCGCGACATTGACGACGAAATCGACGACGACGATGCGAATCCTCCGCGCCAGCAGACAAACTTGTCCGCCAAATCAGGCGCTTCCGCAAACTCCTCGTCCTCAGCAAATCCCATCCAGAAGCGCCGTCGTGTCACGCGCGCCTGCGACGAGTGTACGTCTTTTTTTTTTTTTTTTCTGATTCCTCCGCTTTTGCTTGTTTGCTCACAGGTCTTGTCTTTAGGTCGCCGGAAAAAGATAAAATGCGACGGCAAACAGCCATGCACTCATTGCACCGTCTACTCCTACGGTAATGCTCACGCGACTTTCTCCCCTCCTCCTTCCCAACCCACTCTAACTCCGAACCAGAATGCACCTACGACCAGCCGTCCAACCGTCGCCGCAACCCCGCGCCCTTCTACATCCACCAGCTTGAATCTCGTCTGCAAAAGGCATCCAACCTCGTCCAGACCCTCTTTCCCGGCATCGACATCTTCCAGGAAAGCTTCGATCTCCCCCAGTTTGTCTCGCGCCTCAAATCTCAGTCGATGCCCACTCTCCGCGACCTTTCTGCCGCCGCCCAGCTAGCTGTCAACTCAGATGACTCGTCGCGAAATCCTCCACCGTTTCAACAGTCCCTCAACGCCTCCTCGTCAGATCTCACAGACCCCGCACTCGCCACCACAGCCACCACAGCCACCACAGCCCCCGGCGTCTTGCGTCCGTCCGATTCGACCACATCGCTCGCCTCCGTTGCGACAACTAATGGTGCAAGCAGCGATCGCGACACGAGCATCGAATCCATGGTCGTCTCACTTGGTCGTCTCGATGTCGATGAAACAGGCCACCTCGACTACGTCGGCCACTCGTCTGGCCGCGCATTCTTGCAGCACGTCCGCGCCCATTTCCTCAACAACCATCCCGATGCCATTCCTCCCGACTTTCCCCGTCTTAACCCGTTCTACTACTCCCCTGAAACAGGCAACCCGACTGGTCTTGGCGCACCACAGGCAGCTAGCACTTTAGGTCCAAGCGGCAACAGCGAGTCCGGCACTCCGCGTAGCTCTAATGGTCCGGCTTCTTCTGTACTGATTGGAGACTCTCCAGAGTATTACAATTCCAATCAGATGGCAGAGTTCAAGATCATTTTGCCGTCCAAGGAAATTGCATTTCAGCTCATCGACGCCGTTTGCGATCACGCGTGCGTCGTCATGCGCTTTAGCCATCGCCCCTCTTTCATGAAGCGAGTTGAGGATATCTACGCGACTGATCCCGACGACTACACCCCTGCACAGATCAGCTTGCTACCATTGCTTTATTGCTACCTTGCCGTCGGCGTACTTTTCACCTACGACCGCCGCGAGCCGTCGGTGCCGCTAGTCGAGTTTGGCGAGGGTTACAAGTATTTTGTCGCAGCACGCAACATGATCGACATCATCGAAGCCCGCGATCTCGACGCGATCCAAGCAACCATCCTCATGGTCATGTTCCTCCAAAGCACTGCCCGTCTTTCGACATGCTACTCGTACATTGGCGTCGCGCTACGCGCTGCGCTCCGCCTCGGTCTTCATCGTAAAGTGTCGTACAAGTTCAACCCGATCGAGACTGAAGTACGTAAGCGCATGTTTTGGACAATTCACAAAATGGACGTGCATATTTCCGCGATGCTTGGTCTACCGCGATGTCTGGATGAGAACGATGTTGACCAGGAAGAGCCGCTTGATATTGAGGACGAGTACATTACAGAACAGGGAATTCTTCCTCACCCCATTGGAGTGGTCACGTTCCAAACAGCGGCGAATATGCACACTCAGCTTATTATGATTATGACCAGCATCGTCGAGGCAGTGTACCCGACCAAGTCGCGTCTTCCGTCCGCATCCATTGGCGCGGTTCCAGCAAACTCGATCAGCTATTCTCGCGTCGTTGAGCTTGAGAACGAATTGCAACGCTGGCTTGATGCGTTGCCAATGGAACTCAGACCTGGTATCGATCCGCCTGACAAGTGGTTTCAAGGAAATCGGATTTTGAACATGGCGTTCTGCTACGTCAAGATTATTCTATATCGACCATTTATTCACTACGTTAGTGAAAAGTATAAAGACAGAATGACTGACCAACGGCCGTATGCATGCGCTGCGAACTGCATCTCCACAGCTCGTATCGTCGTTCATCTTGCCGACGATTTGATCAAGCGTGACGTTCTTCGAGGCGCCCATTTGTTTCTCGTGTACACCATCTTTTTCTCCGCTGCGGTTCTGATTTACTACGTTCATGAAGATCCGTTTAACCCGCATGCAGTTGAGTTCCGCAAAGACGCAGAGCTTGCAAAGTCGGTCATTGATCATCTTCGTGGGAAGAGTCCTGCCGCGGGTCGCACTTACGCGATGCTTGCGGGTTTGTTCCAGCTTTTAGATCGGAAAATGGAAAATTTGACTGCGCAGCCAAAATCGCGCTCGTCAGCGTCGACACATGAGGATATCAAGCGCAAACGTGCGGTGGATGCCGCTATTGCAGGATCGTCGTCTGCGTCTGGCGGACTTCATCGGAGTTCATCATTGCAGTCTCGGAAATCGTCGGCGTCGAAACTGTCTGCGTCACGTCGCGTTGGTTCGTCGTCAACACATCTTAATCAAGTCGTCAATCAACAGGAAATTAAGCAGGAGCCGCTTTTGCGAACACATACGGCCCCGCCGCAGCAGATTTATCCTGGTGGTAACATTCTGCAGCAGGCGCCTCCTATGTTGCAGCAACAACAGCCGCAACAAACGGTGATACCCGCAGCTGAGCAGTCGCAACAGTCGATTCAGCGAGGACTTGGACGGACGAGTACATTCCCTCTTGATAACACGCAACAAGCGACAAGTCAATCGCCACCGTCAGGATTACCGTTACAGTACGACGATGTGTTGAGTATGTTTGACGATGATACGCTTGCGTCATTAGAAACTGGAGGACAGACATCACAGAATGCGAGACCCGCACCGCCGTTCACAAGTATCTCGCAACTCGACCTGTCTGCACTGAACAGTACAATGTCGTCTGATATCGACCCGACAACGTACTTTCCCTCGTTGGGTATTAATACAGGGCAACAACCATCGATGAGTATGCGGCAACCGCAGCCGCCACTACAGGCACCGCCACAACCACAACAGCAGCCTATGAGTGTACCAAGTAATAACTCGAGTACTGTGTTTAGTAATGCGGTTGATGACGTGTCTGCGATGTTTGACATGACTTTACCCAACTTTGCGAATGACTCTGCATCTGCATTGGGTGGTGCGCCAGTTGACGCAGCAACGACAGCGCAGGCTAGTGACGATGGACTTTCTCCAAATATTTACATGTACTCCAACGGTCCGATGGATAAGCTTGAAGCGCAACTTTTTGGAAGATTCATGCCATCGGCTGGAAACGGAAGTAATTCGTCGCAACCGTCTCCACAGTCAGTGCAACAGCGGAATTTATCTGATGTGACGCCAATGTCGACGGATCAAGTTGCCTCTGAGTTTTTCGATCCGAATCTGTTTTACAACGCAACTGCGAACGCAAACGCAAGTACAAGTTCGCTACCTACACAGACTCAGCCAGTGGAGTTTGCGACAATGTTTGGACGAAATGGATCAGAGTATAGTATCGATGAAGCGGTTGCAAACGCAAAGGTTACGTCGCCGAGTAATAATAACCCATCTTCTGTTGCTGGGCAACAGGTTGGTACAAGCGGCGTGGAGAACCCAGTTGACGATTGGTCGATGTATCTTTCGCAGCAGAGCAAGTAATCAAAGTGGACGGGTTTAATTTTTATTTTATTACGAACGATAGTTGTTTCTTTGCTTTATTTTAACGCGGTGTTTTTGTGCTTTTGGGTTAATTCGTGCCTACTCTCCGCAAGATGGTGTGTGTCATTTCTGTCGCGGGAGGAATGTTCTATAATATTTGGTTTTTTTTTTTTCTTCTTCTTGTTTTGTTGCTGAGTATATTAGAGACGTGTGTGTATATAGTGGCGGGTATTCCTACCGCGAGCGGTTGTTACGTGTATAGTAAAGAAATCTAATACTAATACAGTTTATTCTGATTGATATTGTACAAAGAGGTGGTGTGATTTAACTAGATGATTTCCTCACCGTCGTCATTATCTGAAGAACTTGCGCTAGGCGAACCACCATCATCATCATCCGAATCGACCTCGAAATTCTCATCATCTTCGTCATCATCGTCGTCATCGTGATCATTATTGGCGTTATTTGGCAATGGTATAGAGGTAAGCAATGATTGTGATGGCTCTGAAGAAGGTGAAGGAGGTTCGAGTTTCCCGCCTTGAGCGAGCCATTCTTGCTCTGCTTTGACAAGTTCACTTGGTCCTGCATCGTCGTTTTCGTCGTCTGCGTCGGGGTCAACATTGTCTGATTCTTGCTGCTGCTGCTGCTGCTGCTGTTGTTGTTGTTGTCGTTTTTTATTTCGTTTCGCGCGTCGTTCTTCAGCCATACTTTTATCCGCAAGTTGATACTTACGAACGTACTCTTCTATAGATGCGAATCTGGATTGATCAATCATGCTGAATTCGACTGATTCGATCGCATCAGTATCGTCATCTTGTAACGCAGCCACGATTGTAAGATTGAATGTGAGACGTGTGATTGAAGAAAATGATACAGAGTCAATTCGATCGAGTGGAGCGTACCAAATCGGTTTTTTGAATCCAAAGATGATGCCGAATCGAGTGAATATGAGGTACCCATCTTTGGTACCTCTGTGTGCGTCGACGTGGAAATAGGCGTTTGAAGGATAGGCTAGAATGTCTGCATGAGCTGATTTTTTCTCGGGTCCGTTAAGATGAGGAAGGGAAAATGGAGGGGAAGAAAGAACAGAGACTGCGAAGATAGCAGAAGAGTCTGGAGCGTCCATTGAGGATGTGTCAGCGCGAGAGAGCGCCGAGCCAGCGACGTAGGAAGCGCCTGTGTCGGGGAGGACAAAGACGAATGCGTCGGGAAAAGTAGGACGGGGGAGAATTGCGCAGGTGTATGATTTTGTGGCGCGAGCGGGGGTCTCGAGGCAGAGGAAGCCGGCGATTGAGGATGTTGGGAAGGTGAAGAGAGGTGGTGTAGTGGTGGTTGCGGAGACGGTGGTGACAGTGGATGGGAAAAGTGCTATGCGGTCGGTGAAGAGCGCAAGAGTCATTTTTTTGCGCTGCGGGACGGAAAAGGAAAGACTTGGTGCGAGAAGAACACATGACGCTGCTGATTGTGTCGTTGTCGTCGTCGGTGGTGGTGGTGGTGGTGAAAGTTTCCGTTTTTTGAGTGAAGACGATGATGCATCGGAGGGGGTGAAGTGTGCGATGATCCGCTCAAAGAGAACGCGCGAGTCGGGATGCACGGTGATGTACGATTGAATGGCGGTCTGAAGCTCCGGGGAGTCTGAAAGGGCAGTGAGGTCCGCCATTGTGCGGTGTATGGGGAGAGGAGGGGGAGGGGGAGGGGGAGGGGAAGAGGGATGAAGAGCAAGCCGCATCAGGGCATCAGAGTGAGGAGCGAAGAGTGAAGATGTGCAGTGTGTACATGCAAGACTCGAATGATAAAAGCTCAACAATTCGTCTGTAAGCGTATAGACTATATACAACAGCTCTGAGCTCTTGTCTTATTGAGTAGAAAATACAAGAGGCGAGAGTCAGAGACGAGGCGATGATGGATGTGGGTGATGAGACCCGCCGAAAGCAGCACGCGAGCAAGTTGCCGCGACGCCTTCTGCGCATTCTGCGACTACGAAAGATAGTACTCAAATAGGAACTCAACAGATGATGGAGCCGTAATGTAAAATCGAAAAACTACATAACTGGTGAAGTCTATAAACTGAATGCAAAAGGGGAAAGTTGAGCGTACTTGTGGAGGCCCGATGGCTGCAGCGGACGCCGCACGGCTGCTCTTGAAGTCGTCCTCGGGAAGCTTTAACTCATTCGCTTTCACCATCTCCGCCTGGTCTCCGATACTGAATTCTTCCATAGATCCACCATTTGGCCTTTTTTTGTGATTGCAGAGTTGAGGTAGTGTGTGATACACTAGAGTGCGTTTCGTCGTTACCTTTAATCTGCGTCGAGGCGCGACGCGGGTTCGATTCTAAATTGGTGCCGTATCGCTTTTGATTGATTCGTGATTCATACCACACCGCACTAGGCTGCTTGCATACACAACAACACACACGCATACATACACAATGGCACGAAGGTTTGAGGCATTGCTAGTTCTTCTTCTGGCGCTGTTCACGATAGCGTCAGCTGCGTCGGTCGCGCAGGAGCCAAAAGACCGCGGCGCAGCTGCGAAGGACGCGACGAGCGGGGAGAAGCCAGCGGAGGAGACAAAGAGCGAGGAGTTACCGGCATGCGCTGCGATTTCCACGCACAATGGAAACTTTTTTGACCTGGGTGCGCTGATGCACCGGAAGGACGTTGACGAGTAAGTGAGAGTTCTATGTGACAGCGTGTGATGATGGAGGGCGACGCCGAGCTGACTAGCCCGACCAGGACGGACTTTCACGTGCGCGGATACGACTACAACCACAACTTTACGATGAACATCTGCGCGCCGGTGCTGACGGCGCCGAACGCGGTGGCCGGGCTGGACACGGACGATCTGGCGCAGGTGTCTGCGTACTACACGACCGAGAGCGGGGACAAGTTCTCGATAGGCGCTGCGTCTGCGCGGCCGGTGTTTCGCGGGCGGCGGCTGGTGCTGGAGTACGGGAACGGGTCGCCGTGCGGAGGAGGCGAGAGCGGGAACGGGCTGCGCAAGTCGACGCTGATTGCGTTTGCGTGCGACCGCGAGCTGCTGACGGACGTGAAGCTGACGTTCATCGGGCAGCTGCACGAGTGCGCGTACTTCTTCGAGGTGCGGACGCCCCACGCGTGTCCGAAGGCGGGGTCGACGGGCGGCGGCGCGGACACGCTGGGCCCGTTCGGGGTGTTCACGGTGATCGTGGTGGTGATGATTGCGGTGTACGTGCTGGCGGTGTCGCGGCGGCGGGTGCCGTACGTGCACACGTGCCTGAACGGGTCGCTGTTCTGGGCCCGGCGGATGATGGGCGGCGCGCCGAGTCCGGGGGCGGACCGTCTGGAGCGGAAGCAGTTTGCGGGGTGATTGCTGGGGGACCGCTGGAGGACCGCTGGAGGAGGGGAGGGTTGTACGCGTATATATTAATCGCATATTAAGCACTTAGTCAGCACGGCACGTGCACGGCACAGCCCGTACCCAGCGCGGCGGTGCTAACTCGCTCGGGCAGTTTGTGCGTGTCGAGTATCGCACCCTGCGTGTCGCAAGTCGCGAGTCGCGCGGTGGCGTGGATTGTGAGCTGCGGGCAATTAAGGGCAGCGCCGTGGGGCGATTAGAGTGAACGAAAACAGTCACGCACTTTGTTCCGGGCAACATCTGCGAAAGTCGCTGCAATCGTCCGTGATATTATCATTATTGTACATCTTTATTTATTTTACACATTCGTACATTTGTATACATACTACACAGATGTACAGCAGATCGCCATATTGCCCATCATACGTTGCCACCAGACGAGTGAAACGCGACACATGCGAGTCGCGAGTCGCAAACCTTGTTTGGGCCGAAAGAAAAATTTTTTCGCTGGGGCGGCGCACGGGAGCAGAAGCGAGCAGAAGGAAAAAGGCGTATAAAGCAACCCGCCCGCTCGCCGCTCTTTCTCCTCTCTTTCTTTTTCCTTTTTCTTTTCCTTGTCTACTCACACCCGAAATCATTGCATTTCCATCTGAGTATCTTTCATCCTCCTCCTCCTTAGTTCGTCTACGTCTTCACAATGGTATGTTTTTTGCTTCTTTTTTCATCTGCTGCTGCTTGCTGCTGCGGGCTGGCGGCGGTGCAGCGCCGATCTGGGCGGCGTTACGCGGAGTCATCTCTTGTGTCTCGCGCACCCTGGCGGTCACTCACCCACCGCCTCTCCTTCCCTCCAGCCGGCAGCCTCTCCTTCTCTCTTATCACTCACTAACACATCCCAGGGAAAAGAGAAGTCTCACGTTAACGTCGTCGTTATCGGCCACGTCGATTCCGGCAAGTCCACCACCACCGGTCACCTTATCTACAAGTGCGGTGGTATCGACAAGCGTACCATCGAGAAGTTCGAGAAGGAGGCTGCCGAGCTCGGCAAGGGTTCCTTCAAGTACGCCTGGGTTCTTGACAAGCTCAAGGCCGAGCGTGAGCGTGGTATCACCATCGATATCGCCCTCTGGAAGTTCGAGACTCCTCGCTACTACGTCACCGTCATCGATGCTCCCGGCCATCGTGATTTCATCAAGAACATGATCACCGGTACCTCCCAGGCTGACTGCGCCATTCTTATCATTGCCGCTGGCACTGGTGAGTTCGAGGCCGGTATCTCCAAGGATGGCCAGACCCGCGAGCACGCTCTTCTTTCCTTCACCCTCGGTGTCCGTCAGCTCATCGTTGCCATCAACAAGATGGACACCACCAAGTGGTCTGAGGCCCGTTACGAGGAGATCGTCAAGGAGACCTCCAACTTCATCAAGAAGGTCGGCTACAACCCCAAGGGCGTTCCTTTCGTCCCCATCTCCGGCTGGAACGGTGACAACATGATTGAGCCCTCCGAGAACTGCCCCTGGTACAAGGGATGGCAGAAGGAGACCAAGGCTGGTGTCGTCAAGGGCAAGACCCTTCTCGAGGCCATCGATGCCATCGAGCCCCCGGCTCGTCCCACCGACAAGCCCCTCCGTCTTCCCCTCCAGGATGTCTACAAGATTGGCGGTATTGGAACGGTTCCCGTCGGTCGTGTCGAGACTGGTGTCATCAAGGCCGGTATGGTCGTCACCTTCGCTCCCGCTGGTGTCACTACTGAGGTGAAGTCCGTCGAGATGCACCACGAGCAGCTCGTTGAGGGTGTCCCCGGTGACAACGTTGGCTTCAACGTCAAGAACGTTTCCGTCAAGGAGATCCGTCGTGGCAACGTCTGCGGTGACTCCAAGAACGATCCCCCCAAGGGTTGCGACTCGTTCAACGCCCAGGTCATTGTCATGAACCACCCCGGTCAGATCTCTGCTGGCTACGCCCCAGTTCTTGACTGCCACACCGCCCACATTGCCTGCAAGTTCGACCAGCTCCTCGAGAAGATCGACCGTCGCTCTGGCAAGAAGACTGAGGACAACCCCAAGTTCATCAAGTCGGGTGATGCCGCTATCGTCAAGTTCATCCCCTCCAAGCCCATGTGCGTTGAGGCTTTCACCCAGTACCCCCCTCTTGGCCGTTTCGCCGTCCGTGACATGCGTCAGACCGTTGCCGTCGGTGTCATCAAGTCGGTCGAGAAGTCCGACAAGGGTGCCGGCAAGGTCACCAAGGCCGCCATCAAGGCCGGCAAGAAGTAAGCGCTTTCTCTCTGAGAATGTGTTTGCTTGTCGTCGGGTGGTCTCTGTCGTTGGTCCAGTGATCTGTGGACGAGATTATCTTTCGATGTAACAAAAGGGGTGTTTTCTATATATTTGCACTTAATAAAGGGCTCGCTCCTATATTTTATTGCTGTAGTTGTAGGCTGTATACATGTGATTTCTATGTAAACTAATCACTCTCATCTTCACTGTCTTCTTCACTGTCGTCGTCGTCGTCGTCGTCGTCGTCGTCGTCTTCACTGTCGTCTTCACTGTCGTCTTTGCCACTTCCACTCTCGCTCTCGCTCCCGCTCTCATCCTCACCGCTCTCATCGTCACGCCGCCTCTTGCGCACCCGCTGCAGATCGTCGTCGTTGTCGTCTCTCGCGAGCTCCGCCAGCCGGTTCTTTCCCGACGCCTTCTTTTTGCCCTTCTTCTGGCTGAGCGACGACACCGACGGCAGATTCGAGCCCGCTTCATCGCCACCGTCGTCCGCCCCAGAGGCGCCAGCGGCACCCGCGTACTCGTCGCCCAGTTCCTCTCTCGCGCGTCTCAGCGCACGCTTGGTCTTCTCCATCAACTCCGGCGGCGCGCGCTCAGCTCCGCCGTACATCTCGACCGCGAACCTCGCGACCGCGTCTTCGTTCAGCTCTACCTTGGCGCGGGGGCCGATGAGATAAACCCACGACGCGTCGTCTGTGCCGAGATGCGTCGCGTCCTCGTCGCGCTCGCGCTCAATGTACAGATGCTTCGTCAGTGTGCGCAAAACCTCCTCGGTAGCCTGGTCTTCAAACGGAGTTTCCTTCGCGACGCGAAGTGTGCGCAAATGCTTCATCAGCGCAACATCGCTGATCTGGCCGCCGCAGAGTAGCAGAATAACACACACAGCCATCACCAGACTCTGGTAGACTTGCTCGCCGATATTGGATGGTTTCAAACTCGGCAACGCGCGATACGCTTCGGGCAGAGTAGACATGACGACGTATGCCTTTGTAGCGGCGGCGGCACTTGCTTGTGTCGCGGCACCGCGACGCTGTTTCTTCTTGCCTCGTCCTTGGGCAGTCACGCTGCGACTCGGCAGCTCAACTAGCTCGAGACCAAGACTGTCGCGTAGAATCCGTTGCGCTTCAGCGAGTACCGCCTTGAACTCACGACGATGCGTACTTTCCATGACTGTTCAAGCCCGCGTTAGCCTCACGTCACCCGCACGTCCACCGTGGAGGGCAGAACTTCTTACCTTTCTCGTTAATCGTCGTCCGTCGCAGCGGTGTCCGCGCACAATCACTCGCAAGCGCTTCCTTGACGAGTTTCCGCGCCATACGCACCACCTCGTCTGACGCGCCCGAAGCGGACTCGCCATCGACATCGACGTCGACGTCGACAACATCGTCATCGTCGCCGCCGCGACTGCTCACAATCGACACGTCGGGGTCGCGATCGCGCGGCATTGTCTGTTTTTATTTTCGTCAGTCAGTGCCTTTGTATAGTCACTATTCCAAACTCACGCTTCGTGATGCTCGTACTGGCATGGTGTTGGTGTACTCTGTGTGTGTGTGTGTGTGTGTGTGTGTGTGTGTGTGTGTGTGTGTGTGTTTACGCGTAGTCCTGGCAACGCGTAACAGACGCGTCTTTTTTCTAATCGAGCGTTTGGCGATATCGCGGTCGCGACGCGTTCGTCAATCAAAGACGAGTTCCGCCGGGTAACGTTCACTCCGTCGTCAAGGCAACGGCGATTGTTTACAGTGCGCCGCACGGAGACCGGGGGTAAACACAGGGTCCATGCTGGGACAGTCGAGGTCATAATTAAATCTCGCGATAGTTATCAAAAGCTGCACGACGATCGTCCGTCATCGACTTCACATATCTCTGCTTTACGAAAGTCGGCCGGCATGATGAAGTACGATGCGCCGCCTTCCGTGCCGCTGTCCTTCGCCAACAACTTTTGGGTGCGTACGAATGGGACGATCATTTATCATGCGGGTGCGTGTGTGTGCTGACAAGACGCTAGGGAATGGACGATCGCGGAGTGGCCGTGTTATTTCAGCGAATGCACGATGCAAAGCAAACGTGTGAGGAAGTAAAGTCGTTTTACAAGGAGCGAATCGCGATCGAGGAGGAGTATTCGCGGCGTCTGATGAATCTTTCTCGTAAAGCGTTGGGTCAAAATGACACTGGCACGCTTCACGCGAGTTTGGAAACCGTGCGTGGTGAAACTCAGCAAAGTGCAAAAGCCCATGCGAGTACGGCGTCGCAACTTCGTGCTGAACTCGAAGAACCGATGAATGCGTTTGCGGCGAGTATTCGTGAACGCCGCAAGATTGTGCAGTCTAGTCTCGAGAGATTGCATAAAGCAAAAGTCACCCAGGAGGCACTTGTGGCGAAGAACAGAGATCGTTATGAAAATGACTGTAATAAAATCAACGGGTACATTGCGCAGCAGAATATGGTCATGGGTCGTGAACTTGAAAAGAATAATGCAAAGTTGGAGAAAGTCCAAATTGCGGTTACGCAGTCACGACGGGATTACCAAGCATCTTTGAAAACTCTTGCGGATACTACGGAAAAGTGGAACCGAGAGTGGAAAATGGGCTGTGATGTGCGTTTTCTCCCTTTGCTTTGATATATTTGCGCTGACAAAAGTAGAAATTCCAGGACCTCGAGGAAGAGCGTATCGACTTCTTACAGAGCAGTTTGTGGGCATACGCAAACATCATCTCAACTGTCTGCGTCAGTGACGACTCCTTCTGCGAAAACATTCGTTTGTCGCTTGAAAATTGCGATGTTGAAAAAGACATTCTCACGTTTGTCAAGGAGCGCGGTACCGGCCAGGAAATTCCCGATGCACCACGATACATCAACTTTATGGACGGATCCAGCACAGCGACGTCTGATCGTGACAACTACTCTCTTGCGCAGTTTCCACGCGCCTCAAATCCCCAGTTCAGAGTCAACACCACCACCGCCGATCTCGCAGCGGAGCGTCAAGCGTCTGTCAACATCGAGTCCGAGACATCTCAAGTCGACATTGCCTCGCTTTCAATCCGCGAAGGCAGTCACTCGCCAAGTAAGTCCATTTTGCGTACCGACTCCTCGCCCGCGGTGGCTCCGCTCAAGACTGGAGATCCGTTTGGCTCGGTCGTGCTGCAGCAGCCAGGTGATTTGTCGAGCGCACACAGCTCTCCTGTTCACCGCGGAAGAAGTCCCTCTGGTGATTCTATTGAGTCGCACCCGACTACCATTTCGTCTGGCTCTGACATTGAGCTTGACTCTACGCCAAAACGGTCGTCCACAAATCTTGCACGCACGTACACTCTTGACTCTGTCAACGAGCCAAAGAAGAGCAGCGGCTGGACTTCGCCTTTCCGACGTAAGAGCAAAAACGAGCACAATAAGTCTCAAAGCGAGGACACGACTCCAAAGAAAACACCATCATTCACGTCGCCATTTAGCGTTTCGCGCTTCTCAAAGTCAAAGACTGATCTCAGCGCACATAAAGATGAGCAGCAGTATCTTCCGCCATCGGCAAATGTTCAGCTTGGCGAGCCTACTTCCGTTGAAATTGCGTTGACGCCAAAACGGCCGTCTCAGCCAGCGCGCTCGACTCGTGGTGAAACTTCAGATCCCAGAGCAGAAAAGTACATGCTCAGTGTTGGTGGTAACAGCTTTGACGTTTCGCCGGAGCCAGCACCGACCTCGGCGTCGCGTCTGCGGGCGGATATGTCGATGCACAGCCGCGATGAGATTGACGAAACGGATCCGATTGCCGCGGCCCTTGCCAACCTCAAGGGTCTTGAAACGCCGACAAAGCGTGTCGAGAAGCAGTATAATCTAGGCGGTAAGCCAGTTCCTCGTCAGCAGCAGCCTGGTCGTCGAGTTCCGTCTCGCTCTGCGCCTTCAAGCCCGCAATCGAGCCAGAACGTTCATGAAAACGAGATTCCTGCGCCATCGCACGTCAAACCTGTTGCGCGTCAGCAACCGCCAGATTTCCTCGCTGGGTATCGCGGTCACACAAGCAGGGGTTCTAGCGCGACATTGATCCCTCCTGCGCAAGCGGTCACGTCTGCGGATATGAGCCAGACTTCAATTGAGTATGCTGCGCGCACACAGCAGATGTTTGGACGACAGTACGCGGATGAGCAGCAGCAGTACGCGCGTCATGCGCGTTCGCAGTCTAGATTAGCTGTATCTCCGCAGTCGTCGCCTCAGCAACAGCAGCCACCGCAGCAAAGACGACCGCCGTCGCAGCAGTCGTTTAACTCGGCTCATGGTCGTCCTCAGCAGCATCAGCAACAGATGTATAGCACCCCGCAATCACGCCCGCAATCGCGTGGTGACATGTACTTTGTCGATTCGGGCCGGGATGTCTCTCCGTCACCGCAGCAGCGTAGACCGCAGCAGCAGCAGCAGCAGCAGAGACCGAGATCAGCGTATGGATATGCGCCAGATAACTCACCGCAGTATGATTCCCGACCGCGGTCACGTATGGAGATGGACCCTTACGCACAGCAGCAGCAGCAGCAGATTCTGAGGGCACAGCGAAGTGCGCATGAGATTCGTCAAAAGAGCAGATCGGCATTGGATGTTCGTCCAGTTGAACCGACCGAGCTTCCACAGTACTCGCAAGACGGTCGTGAAGTGAAGGCGTATGCGAGAGCAGTTTACGATTACCGTGCAGCTATTCCCGAGGAAGTGAGTTTCCGAAAGGGGGATTATTTGCTAGTGTTGTTTATGCAGGAAGACGGATGGTGGGAGTGTGAGGTGTTTGGGCCGAGAAGTCGACCACAATTGGGGCTTGCGCCTAGTAACTTTTTGCAGAGATTGCCGCCTGCAAAGTAGATTTTTTGATGAGAGGGGAGGGAGGGGAGGAAGAATTTGGATATGACAACGTAAATGCGTGATATAATGCGCGTCCGCTCTTTGATGATCTTGTTCTTGATACAGACACTCTTTTCTATTGTTGATCTTTTCTTTTTTGATTTATTTAGCTGTTAATACATACACGTAACTAAAACGAACACCAAATCACTCGTTTGTTTGTTCCGCAAACCGCGCAATCTCACCCCGCAATTCCCGAAGCGTGCAGAGACTATATATCAAATCACTAAATCTATAGCCACTTTCCATAAGTGACAAGAAGATACTCTTTGCCGCGTCAACGTTACCGTCGTATAGATGCGCTAGCGCGATATTCGCTTTACTCGCGTTATCAGGTCCAGTTGGCGGCGGCGGCGGTGGTGGTGGTGGTTGTTGTAGTTGTGATTGTGATTGTGATTGTGGTTGTGGAAGTGAGACGCGAGGAGTGGATGAGGGTGTTGGAAGGGGAGTGGGAGTTGATGTTGTAGGGAACGTGGAGGGTGTTTGTTGAGAAGGTGATAGGGGCGTGATTGCGTCGAAGAGTGCGCCACGTTCAGAAGGGGGTGGTGGTGCTTGTGGCGATGATTCTGGCTCGGGCCGGTCTGGCTGTGATGGGTGCTGCGACGCGGGAAGATCGTCGCTGGATGGATTTGAACCCGGCGACGGATCAGTCGATATGTTTGGCAGTTTGTCAAACCAGTCTGAAGCCTTTTTGGGGTTTCCTGCTTCGACGCATAGTAGCGCCATGACTTGGATGATTTTATTCCTTGACTCTGGTATATTCCTTGCTTCAGACTCTAGGGGCGTAGACGCAGGGAGATCTAATGTGTGTAGCATACTTGCAATCACGTCGAATGCGGAAGTGTAATCTTTTGTGTGAGCAAGCATTGCGACGGCGAGGATGCCGCAGTCAAGAAGACGAGTCGTCCATGTTTTGAGGTGGACCTTCGCAGAGACGGGGTCGAGACGCGGTTCTTCTTTGTCGTTTTCGTTGTTGTTGTCAGTGGAAGGAGGCGTGAGTGAGCGCATTGCTTTCCAGCATTCGATCCGAGCTTCGCGAGCAAGAGCGTAATACTTTGCGACTCCGAGTTGCGCGTGAGCGGTGGTTTGCATTTTGATAATGAGTACGCGCATGACCCATGGGATGACCGAGAGTCCAGTTTTCGTACGCATAGCTTCGTTCGTGTTGAGTTCTGACAACGCCGATGCTTCTGACTCGGCAATCGTTGTTTGGCCGAGGAGAGAAAGGGCTGCGAGACGCAGAGTCCAGAGGTGGAGGATTCGGTTGTAGAGCGTCGCGGGTGTTGAGAGGAGGAGGGATTGCGCGAGCGAGGCGAGGGCGTAGAGCGTCGGTCGGGAAGTGAGCGACACGGTCGGGTGGTCTGCGAGGTCTTCGTACTTGAGTTCCGGGAGGTTTGAGAACTGGAGATTGTGAGTGAGAACAACCATGTCGGAAGAGGACAACAACACGCACAAGAAGCGGAAGCCGTTTGAACGCGCGCGGATCAACATAATCGTCAAGCGAGATCCGCGTTTCTGCTGCAGGCGTTTGCACGTCTTTTGCGCTGCGCCGGAACGCGTCGGCGTCGTTGGATCTGGCAAATGTCAGTCCGTCCGTCGGTCGGCCGTGAAGTGCACTCGCGGACTCACGCACCTTGCGCCCGCGGGAATCGCGAACCCCGCCGGCGAAACTGCGCGTCGTCGCGCCGGCGACGTGCTCGCAACACGCAGTCGGCCGTCGTGTGCGGCCTCGATTGCAGTGTCCATTGGAGAGGGTGCTATAGTCTGTCTGGTCGTCTGTTGATCTGGCGGAAGAGAGGAGGACTTGTATGTATGTATGTATGTATGTATCGTGTATACAAAAGTTGTCATTTGAACAGGTCCGGGTTGGGTCTGCGCAGCGCCGCACGCGCCGCACGCTCGCCGAAAAAATTCAAGACTTTGATGTGCGATGAGATGAATGTTTCGAGATGGCGATCAAGCGTTTGCAGACCAGGAAGAAGCGAGTCGAGCTATGACGACTGTGCCTGAAGATATCAAGGAGACTGTGCCGGCTGCGATGCCGGCTGCGGTGACAGCAGAGGTGAGGGCTGCGGAGGAAGTGCCGGAGGAAGAGCGGCCTGCGAAGAAAGTCAAGATCGACGAGGAGCCGGTGGTTGATGCGCGGGACCGCGGCGTTGCGAGGATCAAGCCAGAGTATGTGTTTTACCTCTCTACTTTCAAGCGAGGATGCAATGGCTAATTAATTTAGATTTCTCCTTCCAAAACCGGTGAAGGAGCCATCGGGAGGCGCGGACGACGACGAGCGCGAGTCTGCGGGCAAGAAGAAAGAGCGTGGGCAGAACAAGAATCGACGATTTGGCAAAGTTCATGATTCGGTTCGGTTCTGCGATTCGATTAAGGATGGTGTCACTGTTTGCAAGTGGGGTGGGAATTGCAAGTATGAGCATGACGTTGAGAAGTATCTTGCGTCAAAGCCCCAGGATTTAGAAGGAAAGTGCCCCGTGTTTCTCGCTATTGGATACTGTCCGTCTGGGTTGAAGTGCCGGTGGCTGTACTCGCACTACTCGACCGAGACAAAGACACTCGAAGTCGACCAAGAGAAAAAAGCGAAAGCGGGAATCGAGCTTAACAGACTCGACCGTGAGACGCAGTCGCTTCTCCAGAAGAAAAAATATCCGACCCCGAAAAGCAACTTGATTCTGCCGTACCTCGACAATCTGAAAGAAGAAGACGCGATCGCGAACGGCAACCGTGCAGAGGTCGAAGCAAAGAAAGACGCTGCTGCGTCGTACGTTGAGCAGCCTGTTCTCCCCGGTGAGAAAAAGCGGCTGAATTATCACCATGCCAAGATCCTCTCGCCGTTGACTACCGTCGGTAATCTTCCGTTTCGTCGGTTATGCCGAGCATTTGGCGCGGATATCACGTACTCTGAAATGGCATTGACTTTGCCGCTTTTGCAAGGCGCAAAGGGCGAATGGGCGTTACCGCGAACACACACCAGCGAGCTTGGTGGGTTTGGAGTACAGATTGCGGCGGCGAAACCGTGGCAGGCTGTCAAGGCTACCGAGGTTCTTGCAGAGACATGCGGGCCCAATATTTCTGAAGTGAATCTGAACTGCGGGTGTCCGATTGATCTTGTGTTTAGAACCGGCGCAGGCTCAGCGTTGATGGATAGTAATGCCAAGATGCTACGAATGCTCAAGGGTATGAATGCTGTTTCCGGAGACGTGCCGGTCACAGTGAAGCTGAGAATGGGAACTCGGGACGGACATCCTACAGCCCAGAAGCTCGTGACGCGGTTGGTTAATGCTGGTGATGTGGCAGCGATTACGTTGCATGGTCGATCTCGACAACAGCGATACACGCGTCTTGCAGATTGGGAGTATATTGGTGAAACGGCAAAGATTGTGAAGGAGGCGAATGCTGCACGCGAGGATGCCGCGTCGACGATTGATAAGACAGGAGCAGCGCACCAGCCTGTGTGGTTTGTTGGCAACGGAGACTGCTACTCATGGAAGGATTGGTGGGATGCAGTTGACAATCACGGGGTCGACAGTGTGATGATTGCGCGAGGCGCGTTGATCAAGCCGTGGATCTTTGAGGAGATTGACGCGAAACAGTATCTCGACAAGTCAGCTACGGAGCGGTTAGACATGATTCGTCAGTTTGCAAACTACGGACTCGAGCACTGGGGAACGGACGAGTACGGCATCAACACGTGTCGACGATTTCTTTGTGAGTTTTTGAGTTTCTCGTGTAGATATGTGCCTGTTGGTATTCTCGAAGTGCTGCCTCCCAGACTGCAAGATCGGCCGCCAATGTGGAAGGGTCGAAATGAGCTGGAAACGCTGCTTGGATCAGGGGATTATCGGGATTGGGTTAAGATTTCTGAGATGTTTTTGGGCCCGGTGCATGATAGCTTTGATTTCAAGCCGAAGCACAAGAGTAATGCGTATGAGGCTGAGGGTTGAGATTGATGTGTGGAAAAAAGGTACATTGAGTGTAGATACAAAAAAAAAGCTAGTTTGATAGAATGTGTTCAGTGTCGCGTCGGTATATTTAATCGTCCTTCTTGGAGACGGGAGCAGAAGAGGCGAGCTCAGCCTCGCTCTTGTTGACTTTGTCGCCGAGCGAGTGGTATTCACGAGAAAGACCCTCGGACTGAGACTTCATTGCGGCGAGATCAGCCTTGGCGGTCTTGAGTTCCTCGACCATCTTGACATATTCGTCTTCCTTGACTGAGGATTCGTGAGTCGAGCGGGATGCAACTGCGAGCTTGTCTTGCTGCTCGAGGACCTCGACGGCGAGTAAGTAGGTGCGGTTGAGGATTCTTGAAAATGAGGCGTTAGATGGGATGTGGAAACAGGGGCAGAGAGACACGTACATGGAGAGGAAGAGTGTGAAGCCGCAAAGGTACATGTTACGCTGGGCGTAGAATTTGCGGGCGAGGATTTCGCTGCGGTCGGAGGAAGCGTTGATGAGTTTGGAGACATCAGAGGAGGCGGAGACGTCTTGCTGGACGCGGAAGACGCGGTTGACGGAGTCGACGAAGAGAATGAGGATGAAAACAAAGACGATCTGGGGAGGTGAGTACGAGGAAGAGATACAGAACATGAAAAAGCTGACCTTGAGGGTATACTGAGACTTTGCGATTAGTTCTGACGTCGAGATGAAGGTGAAGAGACGGCGCCGGAGATTGAAGGGCAGCGGCGTCACGAGGACGAAGAACGAGAGCATCTCGATCACGAGGAGCACAAACACCTGCGAGGAAAAAGTACCAGTTAGCCAGCTGGGTCCAACTATGCTCAATGCGCACTCACAAGAGTATAGTACAGCGTCATTGTGGCGTGGATCAGACGGGGTGTGGGGAAGAGGAGGAGGAGGAGGAGGAGGAGGAGGAGCAGAAAGGCAGATCAGCCCCGGTGTTTATATCGCGACGCGTTCGGCGGCGATCGTCGCCACGTGACACAATCCATGTACGACGACGTAATCGCCTTGAGGATTCGTGAAATTATAGATACATGTAACAGACGAAGTTCAGGATATATTCGTATTGAACTCTTTATCTGATATTCGCACATGTCGAAACGCTTTGTTTTCACGATCGCGCCGCCGATTATCGCCGTTTGCGCGGGCGTCTACACCGGTCTGTTTGCTCCTCTCACTGACTTGATCACCCACTCACTCACTGCGTTGTTCTAGGCGTCGAGTTCTTCAAGCCGATTATCCTGTGAGCTTTTCTATTGCACTGACGCGACTTGCACTGACGCAGCAAGCGAGGAACGAGACCGCCAGATCAAAGAGGGGCTGCTTGTAGTTCCGGAGGCGGAGCAGCAGCAGCAGCAGCAGCAGCAGCAGCAGCAGCAGACGAGTCTTCCCGTCCACGACTCCGTCCACGATTCGTCGCCAGTCATCTCATCAGCACCGCCGCTGCTTCAGCACGACCAGACGGATATCGCGCCGCCGTCGGCCCGGAAACCGTTCTACCACTACGTCGTGCACCCGCGCGAGATGTTTGCTCCTAAGGCGCCGGTGGAGGTCCCGGTGGAGACGCTGAAGACGCTGGAGACGCCGAAGACGAAGACGACAGACGAGAGATCTAGCCGGTGATGGGGTCGGCTGCTTGTATATACACCACAGAATCTACACTCACGCATTGTAGTCCCTTGTAGTCCTTTGTAGTCACTTTTGTATATGTGATGGTCGAGACGGCCGCGGGCAATCATGGCCCAAACCCTCTGAAGCTGTTCGTCTTCTCGGACTTCCCCATACTCTTCCCCCTCGACCCCCCTGATCCCCCCCTCCACACCCCCCTTCCCGCCCCGTATCCGCCCAATCAGCCCCGCAGTGCCTCTGTGGCGCGCATCAAACACTCCGCCGCCATGAGTACGTCCTCCTCCTTCTCCCCGTCCTCCCCGTCCTCCCCGTCCTCCCAGACCTCCCAGACCCCCCAGACCACCCTCCCCCCGCTGACTCCCGTCCTCCTCCAGACAAGGAAATCACCCGCGGTCTCATGGACCGGCTCTACGAGAAGCGCAAGGCCGCTGCTCTCGAGCTTGAGAAGTTCATTCGCCAATGCGTCGACGACAAAGACGACGCCAGAATCCGCACCGTCGTCGACCAGCTCTGCCACGACTTTGCCTACGCCGTCCACCAGCCAAACGCCCGCAACGGCGGCCTCATCGGTCTCGCCGCCTCCGCCATCGCCCTCGGTTCCCACGTCGCGCCCTACCTCGAAGACATCATCCCTCCTGTTCTTGCCTGTTTCGGCGACCAAGACGCCCGCGTCCGCTACTACGCCTGCGAGAGCATGTACAACATCGCCAAAGTCGCAAAGGGCGAGATCCTGCTCTACTTTAACGAGATCTTCGACGCGCTCTGCAGACTTGCCGCGGACTCCGAGCTCACCGTCAAAAACGGCGCAGATCTGCTCGACAGACTCATCAAGGATATCGTCGCCGAAAAGGCTGCCACGTACGTCTCTGTCATCCACACAACTCCAGAACAGCCTCCCCCAGACGTCTCCCTCGACGACCACGACCCAACTCTCCCCGTCCCCGCAAACGAGCCTCCCCAGGACCCCTCCTCAGAGCCCGCGTTCTCCCTCGCTCGCTTTATCCCGCTCTTAATCGACCGTATCTACGTCATTAATCCCTTCACCCGCATGTTCCTCGTCTCCTGGATCACTCTCCTCGACTCCATCCCGGACCTCGAACTCGTCTCGTATCTTCCCGAAATCATCGGCGGCTTGCTCAACTTCCTGAGCGACTCAAACGTCGACGTCCGCACCGCAACCCAAGGCGCTCTCGACGGCTTCCTTGCAGAGATCAAGCGCATCACTGAGCTTAAGCGCGCCGTCAACGAGATCAGGGCCCAGAACGAGGCCAAGACAGCGCTAACAGATGGTGCAGTCGACGATGGCGCGTCAACTCTTGTTGCCCGGACAGACGACGGCGATGGAAACTCAATTGAACAAGAGAGCTTTGTCACCTCCACCAGCGCAATGGCCGCCCCATCTTCAGCATCTCTCGCGCCGCCCAAAGACGATGCGCAACCATCGGCCATGTCCGCGGCCATTTCAGAAGGTATCTACCTCCCCGGCCAGGACGTCAAGGTCGACTACGCTCGTGTAATTGAAATCCTCCTTTCTCATCTCGACTCAACCGAGCAGGAGATCCAGCTCACAGTTCTCAAATGGATTGAAAGTTTCTTTGAAATCTCCCCCGACGATCTCCTCTCCTTCGTCCCTCGCTTCCTCTCCCTACTCCTCCCCACCATGGCCCATGATAGCGAGCAACTTCGTCGCGCAGCAGAGAAAGTCAACAACGATCTCATGCAACTCATCATGTCGCTTCCCGATGCCGTCGTCGAGACGCCTTCCGACCGCACAAAACCAGACAGCGACGACCCCGCTACCCTCTCAAGTCTTCCACCAACTCCTTCACTGCCACCGCCTCGTCAGCCGTTCATGCGCAGTATCTCACCTTCTGCTTCAAGAAGCCTGTCACCACCACCTTCGGTCACACAGAGATCGTATTCAAGCGAACGACGCGGCCGCGAGGAAGAAAGTGTCACCGGTCGGTTTGTCTCGTCATCACGCACACAATCAGTGCATCCCTCACCTCTGATCAACGGGACCAAGTCACCGTCTTCACCCTCTCCGACAATCGAATTATTACTCGACTACCCCGCGACTGTCAACGCGCTGACTCTGCACTTTCTGAACGAACGTGAAGAAACCCGCGTCGCTGCTTTGGATTGGCTAATCATGCTTCATCGCAAAGCATCACGCAAAATCCTCGTCATTAACGATAGCACATTCCCAGCGCTGCTCAAAACGCTATCTGATTCAAGCGACGCAGTCGTGACTCGTGATCTTCAACTTCTTGCGCAGATCTCGTATAACTCTGAAGACGACTACTTTGCGTCGTTCATGTTGAACCTCTTGTCGCTCTTTAGCACGGATCGCAAACTTCTTGAAACAAGAGGAAATCTGATCATTCGACAGCTGTGCGTCAGTCTCAGTCCAGAACGGATATACCGAACGCTCGCCGAAATTCTCGAGCGCGAAGATGACGCTGAATTTGCGAGCATCATGGTTCAAAATCTGAATAATAACCTCATCACCGCTCCTGAACTACACAGTTTGCGCCAACGACTACGTAATCCTGAGACTAAAGAAGGCACAAACTTCTTTGTCACGTTGTTTAGATCATGGTGTCATAACGCAGTCGCGACATTCTCGCTTTGTTTGCTCGCACAAGCTTACGAACAAGCATTCCATCTATTGCAGATCTTTGCCGATCTGGAGATCACAGTCAGCTTGCTCATCCAAGTTGACAAACTTATCCAACTTCTCGAGTCGCCCGTGTTTACATGTACGTATTACACCACTATTCAATCAAAAAAAAAAAAAAAAAAAACTGCTAACGTTTACAAGATCTGAGATTGCAGCTACTTGAGCCGGAAAAGTACCCGTATCTCTACCGCTGTCTATACGGTCTACTCATGCTTCTTCCTCAATCATCCGCGTTCGCAACGCTGCGCAACCGTCTCAACTCCGTCTCTGCAATCGGATACCTCCACATCGTACCTCCCAACGTGCTCTCTTCATCTTCAACCTCCTCAAGCGCAGGAAGCGGTAGTGTTGGCTCTAATCCTGCCACTTCAGGCAAGCAACCTGTGTTTCACCGATTCAAAGGTCGGATTGACGAGGCGCGATGGAACGACTTACTCGATAAATTCCGTACTGTCCAGCTTCGTCATGAGAGAATTAGAAGACAAGCACATATACCCAAGCCTGCAACGAATCCTGGACTCGAGCCCGTTTCATCAACACCGGCCGCTGTACCACCGCAGCAACAGATCCCTATACAAGTGCCATCGCAACCGACGACGCATCATCATCGGACAGCGTTATCGTTCATGTCTGGAAATCGAAATCAATTCCAGAGTTCAGGAGGACAACTTGCACAACAACAACAGCAAAATGGTGGCACTGGAAGTAATGGCGTATTTGGCGGGAGTAGCGGGAGTGGAAGTGTAGTTGGTGGAGCTGTTCGGGATTCAAGGATTTTTAGATCGGGAAAGAGACCGTAGAGATGTGAACGAACGAACGAACGAATGAATGACTTATGTCGATGTTTTGACTTTTCGATCTTGTAGAAACCGTATTGTCTCCTACAATAAACCCATTAGAAAAAAAAGTTGACGAAGAAAAGAGGGAAAGAAACCATACAGCAAGAGCCTCGGGATTAACACCACAATCACCACACAGCGCGATTGCAAGCTCAACCGTCTTTTTATCAATTTTTGTATCTAGAAGAAGCGAGATTTCGTAAAGTAATTTGACCACCACGTCATGTGTCTGTAATTTCTGCGTTGGTGTCGTCATCGTGGATGCATGCAAGTGCAGATAGAGATATTGAACAAGTGAAGCAGGAAATTTATTGGGAAAGTTGTAATTTGAGGACGCGCGGCGCACGCGTCTCGTACGCGTCGCGTCTTTTGTTTATACGCGACGCAGCGCAACGCGACTTCTCACTCTACAATAAGCATCAGCAATGGAAGAAGATTCGCGTATCGATTCCACCGCATGTGATGAGAGCTTAGTATATCTTGAATTTTCATCCTCACTTCCATCGTCACCTCTCCTACTCGCCAACGTCGAAGATACCACACCCACCAGCATCACACAGCCCGGTCGGGAAATTGGGTACGCTTATAATCCGACGTATACTTCACTTTGCGATTTACTTCCTTCGAATCGATATCGTGCGTCACTTGTTGATGATTTGATTATTCATGGGTATAAACTTCATGGACGATGTGATGCTGTGGTGACGCCTAAGAAAGCACGAATGGCGCAGCTTGCTGAGTATCATGATTCTCAATTTCTTGCGTTCGTGCTGCAGCAGGAGGCGAATGGTGGTGATGGCGGTGGGGAGATAAACGCGGATTCAAGTGGAAGTGAAGAGGATTTGTATGATGAGAGGAAAGCGCAATCAGGATTATCATATCAAGCTACTCGACGTCGGAAACTTGAGGCACGATATGGACTTGAAGATGATTGTGCACCGTTTGAAGGGATGGCGGGGTATATCCAAGCTGTTGCGGGGACTACGATTGAAGTTGCACGGTGGATCATAGCGGGAGAAGGTAGAGTGGGTATTAATTGGCATGGTGGAAGACATCATGCAGCGAAGGCCAAGTGCGCTGGATTTTGCTATGTGAATGATGTCGTTCTAGGAATTCTCGAGTACGTTTACTTTGAAGTGAGTGAATCAAGCTGACTTGGATGACAGACTACGGAATACATATTCACAGATACTATATATCGATCTTGATCTCCACCACGGAGACGGCGTTGACGCGGCATTCACATACTCACAACACGTCACGACGTTTTCACTTCATCGATACGACCGAGGTTTTTACCCTGGCACAGGTTCAGTGAAGACATCAGGAAAAGGCAAAGGACGCGACCATTCGTTTAATGTAGGATTACGACGAGGACTATGTGATGCGTCGTTGAGAAGGATAGTGAGTGAGTTGATTACGCCGTTGTGTGGGAAATTGAAACCAGATGCCGTGGTGGTACAGTGTGGAACTGACGGACTTGCACGGGATCCTGCGAGAGAATGGAATTTATCGGTAAAGGGGCTCGGAGATACTATTGTCTCGATCGTGGAAGATGTTGTTGACAAATCAACACCGGTGATGCTACTTGGTGGAGGGGGTTATAATCACGCAGATGCAGCGCGAACATGGTGTTATGTACTTGGTCGACTTGGTGGTGCCGATACTAAAAGCTGGGATTTGATGCCACAGGGAGTGCGATTTATAGAGGAATATAGTTGCGATGGGTTTATGTTTTTTCCGGATGATACGCGAATAGGCGTGGTTGATCAGAATGTAACTGACGGGTATTTGGATGGGTTGATTTCGCATTTTACAGAGCAGATAGAACGAATGATAATACCAAATGACTAAATAACTTGAAACTAATAAACATCTAAAAAAAAAAACTTCTTTTTTACAAATACAAAGAACCAGCAGCCACAAGATCACGCTGAATCTTCTCCATAGCCTCTGTCATTTTCTTCTCAAGGTCTTCATTTCCAATAACCTTTGCCGCCATCACAAGTTGTCGAATAAGTTCCTCAAGACGCTTAAACATACGAATCAAGCTTCCTTCGTACACATCAGTCATCTTGCAAATCTGCGCAAACGAACCTCCTTTAGCCCACGAATGAACAACCTCCATCAACTCAGATTTGAATGACTCAACATAATCATCCTCAATTATCTCCAACTTACTCTCCCTACTAACCCGTGCTATCCGACGTGCTGTCTCCTTCAACTCACGAAGTGGCTTTGCAAGCTCGGGCGACAACGTCGGTGTTTCTTTAGTCTTTTCTTGAAACACAAAGCAACTAAGTAACGCTGCAATCAGTTCAGGCGAAAGATCATTAAACGCGCCGTTGAAAATCATTTCTGTAAGCATGAGTTCGTCGCCCGTACTGATTTCACACGCAACTCGTCCTTTGACTTGGATAATATCCTCATCGGAAATAAATCCCAATCGTCGCAACACTCGTTTCCGATGCTTCAACTCATCAAGCTGCATAATCGCATGCGCTTTTTCAATCTTCGCAGTAACCACACTAACTTGCGTACGCAAATCAATCTTTTCTTCATACTTTTTGTACACCTCATCAAGCTCAGGCGTACCATACAGCGGGTTCGCCTTCAGCTTATCTTCCAACGTTTCAATTTTCTTGAGCAATGTCACAAACGCATCATCAGTAACGTTCATACTTTTCACCGGATCGAGAAGCGAAATTCCATTCGGAAATCGTTTCTTCACCTCCTTGATCGCTTTCGCTGCATGCTCACGTTGCGCTTGTGACCGCATATCCTGACCGACAATGATACGAAGACTTGAAATAGCGTCAATGGATGAGAGAATAATCGGCACGACTTCTAATTTCCCATCTTCGCCGTCAGCAGGCGGAACAACACCGTCAGGAAGGTCTATTTGACGGGGAATAATACGAGGAGAGGATTTGGCAACAACGAGACCGACATCGACGATGTAGGATTCGTGTGGAGCAAACTCAACGTTAGAGCGCTATACTTTGGTTAGCATATGCAGATAGATAGTTGTACTTGTTTGTCTCACCTTGGGAGGATTTCGCTTTGAAAACGAAACAACAGCACCCCATCCAAAATCAATTCCTTTGCACTTGACCTTGATGAGTCTGCCGGGCGTAAGGAAGTTAAGGATGACAGTTGGGTGGGTAATGACAGTCTTGACGTCGTTTGCATACTCGTCCAATTGTCGCTTGATCTCATAGTACTCTGCAACATCCTCCTCGCGGTCAACAGAAAAATCGTTATACTCCTCCGTTAGTACAAGAAGTTTGGTTTCGAGAGCAGGAACTTGAGAGGTGTTTTGGAACTGAAAAAAACAGCGCTCGAGCATGTACTCTGGTGAAATACCCTCGACACGCATCAAGTTGAGAATCATGTTGTAGCTAAGATGGAACGCAGAATCAAGTCTATCAGCTTGACCCTTGACCATACCCTTTGCGACCTCGGGCTCCATCTTTTCGTCAATCATCAGAATGACGATTCCGCGGTCATCAAGACCACGACGACCTGCGCGACCAGACATCTGGATGTACTCGCCGCCTGAGACCCATCGAAACGCTTTACCGTCCCATTTTCGAACGTTGGTGAAAACGACGGTCTTGGCGGGCATGTTGAGACCGATTGAGAAAGTCTCAGTCGCGAAAAGCACTTTGATGAGGCCTTCCTGAAAGAGAATCTCAATGACTTCTTTGAGAATTGGGAGAAGACCCGAGTGATGGATACCGATTCCACGACGGAGAAGCGGGAGAATGTGTTTAATTTGAGGCAGCTCTTTGTCTTCGTCTGAAAGCTGGCTGATGGCGTTCGTAAACACTTTTGTGACCATGTCCTTCTCAGCGTCTTCGTTGAAGTCAAGCTTACTCATCTGCAACGCAAGAGACTCGCATTCGCGCTTCGAAAAACTAAACACGATGACAGGATTGTATTGCTTGGTCATAATCATCTTGACAATTTTGTAGATGTCGGACGGACCCTTTGTGCCGTTTTGGCCACCTCCGCCGCGGCGACCTCCACGCTGCTGCATCTGAGACTTGCGGTCTTTCTTTCCTTGAGGACCACCATCCTCGTTTTTATCCGTCAGCGTAGTCATTGCTTTCTGGAAACTGTCTTCTCTGAACTGGCTCTTTTCGTCGACGACAAGATAGATACCGTCGCCGCCGGCGGGGAAGAGGTAGTGCTGGAGTGGGGTAGGTCGGAAGTCTGTGTATACGACGTGGCAAGGCTGGGTGTGAATTTTGCAGATCCACTCGGCAAACTGCATGGCGTTGGGAATGGTGGCAGAGAGGAAGACGTAGCGGACTTTGTCAGGAAGAAGAATGATTGTTTCTTCCCAGACGACACCACGCTCCGAGTCACGCATGTAGTGAATTTCATCAAACACGACCCACGCGACTTCACGCATGATCTCGGAGCCACGGTATAGCATGGACCGGAGAATCTCGGTGGTCATGACGAGACAACTCGCGGTCTGGTTGATCGTGACATCGCCAGTCATGAGACCGACGTCGCCAAATTCAGCGAGTAGCTCTCTGTACTTTTGATTACTCAAAGCCTTGATTGGACTAGTGTAAATCACACGCTGCTTGTCGCGAAGACTCTGCGCAATAGCGTACTCGGCCACCACGGTTTTTCCGGCACTGGTGTGGGCAGACACGAGAACGGACTCGTTACGCTGAATCGAGGCGATGGCGTTGGCTTGGAACGGATCAAGAGTGAAAGGGTAAACCCGCGCAGGATGCTCGGGCGCAACGTGCTCTGAAAGCGGCTTGTAGTCGTAGTTTGGCGGCAAGGCGACCTGATGTCGGACCTGGTGGTTGATCTTGACCTTGCCGTCGTCCTCGACCTTGACGGTGGACGATGCCTGGAGACCTGAGGACGGGACGACTTCGCGGGACGCCTCCTGCTCAAACTCATCTGCAACGACAGGCCGGGCTTCTTCGACCTGGTCGTCATCCTGCTCGATTTTTTGTTTTTTGGGCTCAGAGGCGCTGGCGGTGGTCGTGGTGGTGGAGGCAGCGCTCTTGCCGTCGCCAGATCGCTCGCGCTTGAGCGTCTTGGGGATGTTCGGAACAGCGAGTTTCTGGACCGGCTTTGGCGCCGGTTCGGAAAAGACGTCGAAGAGGTCGTCCATGGCGGTTTCTGCTGTGGGGGAGGGGGGAGGGGGAGGAGGGCAGAGGGGGGATCTCGCTGGGATTACAGACAAATTTATTCAGTTCATGGGGTTAGGCCTACAAAACAATAATAACTCTCGCCTCTCTCACACTCTCTCTATCTATCTCGCTCTCTCGCTCTCTTCTCTCGTTCTCAGTCCAGATACTCCAGCGCCTCCGCGGCCGCCTCGAGCACCTCCAGCATCTGCTCGTACATCGTCTCGTCAATTGTCTCTCGCGGTTTTCCCCCCGGAAACACGACCTGCCGCAGCAGCTCCGCAAACGGGCGGAACGGCGCGTAAAACGGCGTGAACTCCTCGAGCACGCGGTTCGCAAAGGCCTCGGGCGTGGCGACAAAACACGCCTTGAGCTCCGCGAGCGTCGACGGCGACAACTCGCCCCAGTCGCGCAGCTCGCCAAAGAACTTCGCCTGCTCCGCGCCGCCCCGCGTGTACCGCGTGCACACCCACACAATCACCCAGAAAAACGACTCCAAGTCGTGCATGAAGGTGTGTGGCTGCTTGTCGAGCACCCCGATCGCCATGAACACCTTCGTGCCCACCCGCCGGCTATCGTCCACCGCGACATGGTTCCGCACCCGTGTCGCCAAGTCAAGGTCAATCAAGAACGCGCGTTGCGAAAACGAGTCCGGGAAGTCGTTGATCAGCATGTTGTTGATCGAAATGTCGCGGTGCAGAATCCCGGCTTCACGATACAGCTGCCGGTGCGCGCGGATGCACAGCACACACGCCGCCAGAAACGTCGACACAGTGCTGACGCAATACACTGGCTTCCCAATATCCTGCATGATCACCCGCCGATGCACACGGTTGAACATCGCCAGAACCGTCGTCTCAACATCCCCGACCTTCGTCGTCTCCGTACTCGACGTATCGTTCGCATTCGGCAGCCCGGTCGTCCCAGCCAGCCTTCCAACAGGATGTCTATACCACTCAATGTCCTTTCCCAACCGGATCGCACCGAGCACGTCATCGACTACGCCGTTAGACCGCATTGTCTCGTGATGGTAATACCGCGCTATGTTCGTCACTTTTGCCTCTCGCGCAGCCTGCAGCATCGCTCCTTCATCCCCTCGACTGCAATCTTGCCACGAATCCTTGATCAGCAACATCCGCTTTTGGACATCATCCTTGCGATACGCCAACCAGCATGTTGTCGCGCGACCAGTGATGTGCTTTGATCCGCGCACTAGCGCCACAATCACAAACTGTTCTCGCCAACTGAACCTGTTAACCGTCATGACTACGCGGCCTGTACCATCTTCGGTCCGAATTGTCGTATCCAACCCAAGCTGCTCATCATCCATTAGCAGGAACGACAACAGCACGTAAACAAACTGCGGTCCGTTTTGGTTCACGTTGATTTCCTCAGACGAGACCGCGCCAAGCCGGTCAAACGCCCACAATCTCATCACGCATCCACAGAGCGTAAACGCAAGCACAACTCGGCGGCTAGGCTGTTCAGTGAATACTGCGCGCGCGTTTCGGAACAAATTGAGGTACAACTGTGTATGATCACCGTTACACCCTGAGCTAAGATATCCCACGACGAGAGCATGCGCGTACGCTTTCGCCTTTACGACAGACTTGCGCACGAGCCCAACACTCAATCTTCGAGCGTCTGCGAAATTCTTCAACATTATTTCTGGCATTTCCAGCACTCTCATTCCGATATTTTCAGAAGGAATCACATGCTTGATATGCGGCCGCGCGATATTCTGGATCTTCACAAACACACTTGCGAGCCATGCAATTTGTCCGTTTTCACAAGTCTCGCTGAACTTGTCAATCCATTTGCTTGTCTCGGTATCGTACTGCGGGTTCTTACCCCGGCAGCATTTTGCAAAAACAGTGCTTGCGATTTTCCGGAGATTGGGAACGCACTCTTGGAGGTAGATATCTGCAAAGCTGGGAACGTTCATGTACACTGGAATTCGTGGCTCGTCATCCAATTTGTCCGACACTATTGTCCTTTGTGAACTTGACGAGGAGGACGAAGAGGAGGTTGAAAGAAAAGAATCAGAGTAAAACGAGAAACCCATGTTTACGACATCGATATCCAACGACGATGGCGTTACAATCACTATTTCATCTCTCGGTTGTTCTGGCACAAGCGCGATCATCAACAACGATCTCACTCTCGCGATTGCGAAACAATTAAGCTTGAACGCTGGTTGCGAGATGGACGTGACGCTGCGATTGAGATATTCCAAATCATCTCGCGCTCCATCGTCAACTTGCGTGTTTCCAATCACCCGAAGGATACCAAGAAGATCACCCATCAACGCCAGAATTTCTGTGTTTTCACAACGTTAGTTTTAAAATTCATACCCACATCCAGTTACGTACGTTCAACTTTGAGTCGGCGGACAGTGGTTGTAGGAAATTCCTTGTCAGAATCATTCTCAGGACGCACGAACATACTCGAGCACATTTCTTGGAACGATTTCCGTAACTGCGCAAAGAGATCTAACGCTATTGCTGTCGGACTGGGTGTATCCATGGTGAATTAGTTATTAAAGAGAACATGTTCTGGTAACTTTCCTTCTATTTTTCTTTCTGGTGATAGGGATTTATGTACTGAGTTGAGCACGGAGACGAGCGACGCGGCGGGCGCGTTCAGCACCGTGATGAACCCACGTGGATTCTGAATATTTACACCACTTGTGGTTTTTACTTTCTCGTTTACAAGACACTTATTTTCTTTTCTGTCTATTCATGAACAATCAACTTGTTTTAGATTTGACATACAGCTGTGACGAGCTCTGATGTTTCGTAGATATTGTCATCAGAGTGTCATGAATACTATATCGATTACTTCACCAGCCGGTACTCCATTCAAGAATATTTCGCTAGAGGGGCAGATACAATATACGCAGGTCTGCGTTTTTGACTCAAATTTTAATCCAAGTGCATTGAAATCACTGTCGTTTCAAGTCATGTAGTCTAGTAATATCCAGAAGAACGACTTTATCCGCCATCTTTTCAACACACCGTCCACGGCTTGTGATCGACATATGAACTCCTCGGGTAGAGTGCATGTAGCGCACAAATCTATCATCTGTACGACTGGAACCTGACGAGTTCAACGTCACGCCCAACACGTCACAGGCAAATTCCAACTACTTCAAACATGTCGAAGCTTGTGCCATACAGTTGAAGTCGCGTCTGCTGCGTTTGCTCGCTGCTACAAAACAGAACATCGACATGCTCACTCTCCCTCCACTCCATGTTCCCAAAGTGATATCAAACAAAGGTATCCGTTTCCTCTTTTTGCACAAACTCTACAGCTATATTTCGAGGAATTTAAAAGATACAGGTGCACTCTCGTCGAAAACATGCTCATCCACCGTCTCAACTGCACTGCCAGAAAATCTTAGTCATCTCTTTGTCACATCACGTGCCTGCTTCGCTGACAGCGGTGGCCCGGCGTCAGACCATCGCGAGCCAATCCCGAGATCCGAAAATCCTCCGCTGTAGAAAGCAAAACCTCACCACCTTCACCACTTTCACCTCTCCTCCACACACACCCCCCGTTCAACAGTCCGCAACAATGGTCGCCCCCATCACCGCCCGCGTCTCCCTCCGCGCCGCCGGCGCTCTCCGTGCCTCCGCCGCCGCCCCCGCTAAGCGCGCGTTCTCGACCTCCCAGATCGTCAAGTCCGGCGGCCACCACTGGCCCGAGGGTCCTTACCACAACATCCCTTTCAAGGTGCACAACCGCAAGATCCCCTTTGTGATTCCCTACACTCTTTTTTTCCGTATGTTCTGCTGTAATCATGCCTGATTTTTGGCGCTAATGTGCTTCTTAGTCGTCCCGTTCCTTACCCCCTTCGGAATGGCCGCGTTCGCTTTGTACGTTTCCTTCCTTCCCCATTTCTCTTTCCTTTTACATATCTAACATGTTTTCTTTTCGCTACAGCTCCAAGATGTAAATCAGGATTAGCAGATCATTCACAGCGCATTATCATTCATCTTTAACATGTCTGTATTTGTCATAACACACGCATAATCCAGATCTTTTATCATTCATATATATCCACGTCTTTCTCGGTTCCCGGATCTCGCGACTACATTTCAACATGTCAACAATCATTAATTCACGTTCCATTCCCTAACGCCGCAATATCGCATCTATGTATTCTACACACTCATACCGGCACATCCTCGCCTAACCCAATCTCCTTCTCCTCCTCTCTTACCACCACCACCTCCTCTTCAGCCCGATCACCATCTACCTCCCTCTCCGCAATCGGCACGGCCTTCCCATGTGCCGAGACCTTATAGACACACGTAACCTCTGGATGTCCCCAATTCTGAGTAAACTTAACCGCGATTCCTCGGACACGCGTAGTCTTCAACACCCGTGCTATCGCCCTTGGAAATGGGAAAGTCTGCATATGTAGTGGGCCATACACATCGTATACGAACTTGCCCACTCGTACAAACTCGGGTGTTTCGCGAGCGCGAGGAAGAGAGGTGAGTGGATCATCGTCGTCGTTGTCATCAACAGTGACATTGACATCAGCCGGTTCACCCCTTCGGACCTCAACGCGCTCATCAACTGCATCTTTCGTCGCATACACCTCCTTCGCCACTTTCCTCAACTCCGCTCTCGCCTGTTCATCCACAACTTGCACCCATACCTCAAAATCTTTTGGTGCAATACTCACATCCTTTGCAATATTTCTTGGCTCATGACTCAATCCCACGTCCTCAATGTACGCGTCCTCCGATAGTCGTGCAGCAAGAATTCCCTGTTGCCCTTTAAACGGCCAGCAATTATTCGACGCCATATCTGATCTCAGAGCTTCACCAGCATACACCTTGCCTGGCCGACTACGGCCAATAACAGACATTATCATACGATCCAACCACGGCGTCTTCGCAGCGATAGCGTCAAAAGTAGGCGACGTCATAAACGGATTCACACGCGCACCGCGCTTGATATCAAGAAAATTGATCTTCTGCTGCATTCCGCTCTGAAACCGTAAAAGTGCCTCATCTATCAGCGTCTCAATCGCAGTTTGCGTGAGATTGACCGTAGGCCCAGTATACTTCTTTGGACCCGGAGATAATAAAGGCCACCATCCACTTGCCGCGGTCGCAGCGTCTGCAGACTTTACGTCAACAGGAGCACCTCCCACAACGCTTTTGGCAAGAGTATCAGACACAAGTTTCTCAAGCTCATCTTCTGACTCACGAAGACGCGCAATGAACTCACTCTTGACTGCGTCCATCTCGCGACGAAGCAGGTCCATGAAATACGAGCGGGATACAAATGACTCTCGCTCATCCAGCGCATCATACCAGTTTTGAACGTGCGCTGTGACGTACTGATCAAGTGCATGCTCGTTCTTATTCAAAAAGTCACCCCAGGAAATAGCTGACGCGGTAGGCGTATCACCTGCTACCGGCGCCGCCTGTGCCGTCGCGGAACTAAGTGACTTTACACGATCAAGCAGCGATGCAACCTTTCCCTTGACGTCCTCCGCATCCGCTTTTGGCGCAAAAGCCGCTTTCAAATACGCCCAGAACTCTGGCGCAATCGCAATCTCACCGTTATCCTCAAACTGCACCGCAAGTCTTTCCGGCAAGATTTTCTCGATCGACTCAAGCGCTGCCTGCTGCGCTGTCGCTGCGAGTTTTCCGAGAATCTCATCCATGCGCATGTTGATATCATTCATCTCTGCCTTTACGTCGACCATTGATCCCTCGAGTTCGTTTACTCGACCGGTAACAGAGACAAGTGAAATGTGCGCATTATTCACAAGCGCCTGGACTTTATCAAATTGCTTTAGCAAATCACTCGACACGCCTTCAGACTTCGACACACGTGTCACCAAGTGCGAAAGAACTTGACCCACTTCCTCTTGCTGCTTCTGATGCTCCACAAACGCGGCGCTGAGCTCGCTCAGATACTGCCGCGTATCAGCCTGACTGTCACTTTGTTTCTGCAATCTATCGGTGAATGCTTGCTTATCCTTTCTCGCCGATGCCTCAAACTCAGAGCGTAACTCGTCCATGCGTGCAATTTCCTCGCGCGTGTGTCGCATGTAGTCATTTTGTAACGACTGCGCGGCAGATGAAACCATCGATAGTCGCGACTCCAGATCTAAAAGCCGGCTCACCATGTCATCCGTAGTTTGAATCACGGCAGTAGGCGCCTTGAAAGAAGGAAAGTATCCTTTTGATCCAGGTGTACTTGACTCCATGTTCGACGTTCCAAATGAGCTCAAAATGTAGGACAACAGCAGCACGGCAACAGTAGCAATAAGAATCACGTTTCGTGTAAATGCGTCGCGCATCAAGTTTGCAATAAGCCTCGGGACGAAGAACCCCGCGCGCACAAGATCCTCACGCCACATACTCGCAACATGATCCGCGTTTTCTTCTGCGTCAGTTTCATCAATATGCGACTCCGTATTCTCCGTAACCTTAACATTCTCCTCGTGTTCAGGTACTGTCGTCAGAAGTTGATGAACGGGCGACGTAAATGAGTTCAAGCCAAGATGTTGAAACTCAGATTCCTCCTCTTGAAACGAATACACCGAGTCCTCATCAAGCGCACTACGACTCGAGGCTTCGGATAGCTCATCAGCACCTTTGGTTACTTTACTCGGCGTTTTTCGCGATCGTCGCGAACTCGCAACGCTGATTTTATCATCCTCATCTACACTGTTAGCTTGATCCGAACAAATGCAAGAACACTATACGCACCATGCACAGAAAGTATACTTGAACTGCGTAGTGATCGCTTTCTCTCCAGATTCACCTGCAAATCCGCCAACGCCTGAGGTTTTGGGCGCTTTGTTTTCGACCGTTTTGAACTAGCTCTTGTCGCGACTGATTGCGCAGGTGACGTTTCTCTTTCACCCTGCTCGGCTATTTGTTCGTCATGATCTTCAGAAGATCCTTGATATGCTGCTGGCATTCCATAAGTGGGCATGAGACGGTCACGAACGTGAGACATTGCGCTCGCGGGGGCAAAGTGCGTTGCTGCGCCGGGGGGAAGAGACGCGTTATTTGGAGGGATCACTTTGTCGCGGTGCGTGATAGCGCGACGTTTTCCAGTTGGTGTGGACGTGAACATTCGGCGGATCCAGCCCTGTGAAGCAAAAGAGAAAGAAGGAGAAAAAAGTCACCAGCTGCGAACCAGCGGGATATTTATACAAAATGAAGAGAGAATTAGCAAATGGCCCGGCGAGGGAGTGACAAAGTCGCGTCTTGGTCGCGTTTGTTTTGAGTCTCGCGCCGACACAAAACGCTCGTGTTTACTTTATAGTCTGGGAGAAGCGTGGCGATGTGTAGTTCTCGCTCATTCGAAGGGCGGGGGAAGAGAGCGTTCAACTATCAGCATCAGATCCAGATAAAAACGAGCCTTGACTTTGCATTTTATCGCGAGTTGTTGCAGAGAACGAATACACACAGATGAATCACACGCCTGAGAACTGGGGACGTCCGCGAGCGGATGTGTATGGCCCGTACAATCACGCGATCCATAATGCGGGAGGCCCGCGGATGGCGACGCAGCAGCCGTCGATTACGGGAACAAGTGTGATTGCGATGAAGTATAACAACGGAGTTATTCTTGCTGCGGATCATTTGGGTGAGTGTTGATCTAGATGATAGTATGATGATGATGATGGGAGAAGTGGGACTGACGATGAGGTTAAGGATCGTACGGCTCGCTTGCTCGCTTCACAGATCAGCAGCGGTTGATCAAGGTCGGACAGGAAACTATTGTCGGATTCAGCGGTGATGTGTCGGATATGCAATATCTTGAGCTTCTGCTTGAGCGATTGATGTACGTTTGTTTTGTGTTGAATCATTGATTGGTGCAGACTAACACTTCTGCGCAGCATCGAGGATGACTACGAACAAGATGGCCACCACCTCCGCGCACCGCACGTGTACGAGTATCTTTCACGAGTAATGTACAACCGACGCAGCAAGGTTGATCCGTTGTGGAACGCAATCGTTGTCGCCGGCAAGAAAGATGACGGTAGTCCGTTTTTGGGATACGTTGACCTGCTTGGTGTGACCTATCAATCACCATCGCTCGCTACTGGATTCGGCGCATACCTTGCCGTTCCGTTGCTTCGTAAACTTGTGTCTGATGATGGAGATGAGAAGAACGTGACGTATGAGCAGGCGCGTGCGGCGATCCAGGAGTGTATGAAGGTGCTGTTTTATAGAGATGCGCGGAGCATGGATAAGTACTCTATTGCGTCAGTGACGTTGGATGGCAAGGTCGAGATCGAGACGGGCATTAAGTGCGAGAACATGAGCTGGAGATTTGCGGAGGATATCAAGGGATACGGAACGCAAGCTGTTTGAACGTGGTTTGAGATGTATCATACGGATTAGCAATACATTTTTTATTTGATTTACAGTACATAGTTACAGTGAGCGGCGAGCGAACGATGGCTGTAGTATTGCATGGGAGTGTTTTACAGAGCTTTTCTTTTGATCACAAACTATCTCACAATCAAGCAAAGCAGTCGAAACGGGCAGATGGATGACATGAGCAACATCAATGAAAAGCACTACAACAGAGAGAGAAAAGGAGGAAAATAGTAAAAGAAAACTCAATAAAAGTAAAAAAAAAAGTCAAAGGCGTGAGACAACAAAACGATAAAAACATTATAGAACACAACTATATGACTGCAATACTATATATGGCGGGGAGGAACGCGAGGGGCAAAAACAAGAGTGTTCTTTTAGCTATAAACTTAATCCTAAAGCATTTACGAGCGCTTGCGGAGGTTTGTGCTGAGCCACTCCAGACCTGCGGAAGAGTTAGCGAGTGAAGAGGAAAAGAGAAGACAAAGGAAAAAAAAAAAACAAAAAAAAAAAAAAAGGGGGGGAGTACGGACCCTCGTAGAGACCGTCACCGCTGGTGGCGCAGGTGGACTGGATAAACCAGGCACGCTGTCTCAGGGAGTGGAGGCCGAGCTTCTCGGTGATCTCGCCAGCGTTCATGGCGTTGGGCAGATCCTGCTTGTTGGCAAAGACGAGGAGAAGAGCATCCCGGAGCTCGTCCTCGTTGAGCATCCGCTGAAGCTCCTCGCGGGCCTCGGACATACGCTCGCGATCGTTGCTGTCGACGACGAAGATGATGCCTTGGGTGTTTTGGAAGTAGTGGCGCCACAGGGGACGGATCTTGTCCTGTCCACCGACATCCCAGACTGTGAAGGAGATGTTCTTGTACTCGACGGTCTCGACGTTGAAGCCGATTGTGGGGATGGTGGTGACGATCTCACCGAGCTTGAGCTTGTAGAGAATGGTGGTCTTGCCTGTAGAGGGGGGAAGAGGAGAGGTAAGTAAGGAGGAAGCTGGAAGGGAAGGGATGGGATGATGGACGTACCAGCAGCGTCGAGACCGACCATCAATATTCTCATTTCCTGTAAACAAAAAAAGTCAGCAGCCGCATAGCGAGGGCGAGATCGAGGGAAGAGCAAATAAATAAAATACAGACCTTGCGGCCGAAGAGGCCCTGGAGCAACTTTGAGATGGAGAGACCCATTGTGGAAGGCTTGCTATCTGTGGAGGGAGGCACACGTGGAGAGGATCTGGCCGCGCGCAGACACGCGGGAAGACCAGGCCACGACAGCGGTTAGCACGTGCGAGGCGGGGCGAACAGGGGAGCAGCAACGGCGACGGGCGACGCGAACAGGCCCGGCAGAAAGCAAGAGAGAATCAATTGAGGCGCAATTGGCGGAGAGGCGATGGAGAACGGGGGCGATGGGGCGGATGGCGATCGGCTGGGCGGGGCCGGGGGGCGGAGGAGCAGGCGTACGTGAGAGCGTGGTCGCGCCGTGCTCGGGGTGTGTGTGGCGCGCCGGTGGAGACGGAGACGGGGCGGGTCGCGGGCGGGGCAGGTTCGCGTCGCGTTCGCGTCGCGTTACAGAAAGTAAACAAAGGAGGAGAAAGGAGACGTACCGACAAGGGGATGGGGGGGGAGGTCGGGGGGGAGAGGGAGCGAGATAGGCGATGATGGGGGAGAGAGAGAAGGCGAGGAAGGAGAGACGCGCGAAGAAGAACGGCCGACTCGACCGCAGGGGAGCGAGAACGACAAGCGGCGGCCGCGGCGGCACGCAGCCCTCTGCGCCGCGCGGTGCGCACGTGCCCAGGAGAGCAGATGCGGGTGTGCAGCAGGCGGGTGCTGCTCTTCTGGTGCAGACCGCACCCCCACAGCCCGGCGCGGGTCAGTGCCCCGTTTAACGCCAACCTGGGCCAGCCTACGCCGGGCGGGTCCGCGCCGCCCGGGTCGGAACAGAACCCGCAGTCGGTGTCAGCGCGGTGGGCGGGTACCACGCACAGCAGTACATATTTTCACTGCCATTCTTCCTTCTCTCTCTTGTCCTCAGTTCTCCAGCACCCGCAACCCCCTCTATCCCTCCCGTCTCCTCAAAGCCTCAAAGCTTCAGGTACGTCCGATTGTCCGCCGGAGTGATGAACACCCTTTTCGTCCTGAGCGCGCCTTGTGCGCTCCATGAAAGGCGAAATACCTCTAAGAAGCTCTGACCGGCTCGACTCTCGCTGCGCTGACACCTGCTAACACGCTCCAGCTCCCTCCGGCTCCCCCCAGTCCATGGTTGCTTCTCCTTCCTCCTCCACGGTATGTCCTATCAATGCCCCTCCTCTTTTCAGCTTTGCATGATTATACCCTATTATACTTCAATCTGTCAATCCCCTGAACCCGGCGCACTTTAATCGCGCCGGATCATGCTGTGACTTTTGAATATGACTCTGCTGCTCCTCTCCGACCCCGCGAACTCCGCTAACTCTCCTGTCTCCAGTCATGGTCTCTTCAGCCATAGACATCTCCTTCGTCGACGGCGAGTTTCTTCTTTTCGACGTCGCCGCTCTCGAGCGTCTCCGCGAACACCACAACGTCTCCGGCATTCTCACCGGCACCCTCCCGCAGGTGCCCCAGCAGAGCGTCTTCCTCGGCTTCCCGCTCCAGCTCATGCCCGAGGAGGCTGTCGTCCTGCTAGACCTTGGCATTGCACGGATTGTCGACGAGAAGGTCGTCCATGCTGCCGTTGTCGACGTAGATGCAGACTCGGGCGCAGATGCAGACGCAGACGCTGCAGACGCGGACGCTGCAGACGCTATCGCCGCCATCGCGCGCCATGAGCAGGCTGTGTCCGCGTCCGCTGCGCCCTCCATGCCGTTCTACTCCACTCCGGCACTCACTGCCTCCCCCTCCTCCCCCTCCACCATGCCCCTCGTAGCTGACTCGGTCGTCTCCGGCGTGCGCTCCACGCCCCGCTTCCACATCTACAAGTACCTCCACTCCAAAGGCTACTTCATGTCTCCTGGTCTGCGCTTTGGCTCCCAGTTCCTTGCCTATCCTGGCGATCCGCTGCGTTATCACTCGCATTATCTTGTGCGTGGCGTCGGCATCGACGAGGAGTTTCCGCTGCTCGACCTCATTGGCTCCGGTCGTCTCGGAACAGGTGTAAAGAAGGCGTGGCTTGTCGGTGGCGCGAAGGACGCTAGTGCGCCGGACGATGTCGTCGCGTTCTCTGTCGAGTGGGCGGGCTTTGGCTGAGGTGCGTCGTCAATGACTTCATCTCACTTCTTAACCTGCATTTATGGCGCTGCGACCGCGCGTATCACTGTATACTGCGCGCACTGCGCAGGCACGCAGGCGCATGCACGCGTGCCCCGCTCTTGCTCTGCCACGGCTGCACTGCTTCTATGTAGTACTCTTACAAGCCCTTTCGAGCTTAGTTTTACTCTGTTGTACCCGCTGTATATACATGTACGTATACTAGAAAAGTGAAAGCACCTTCGGTGCTTGGGGCTGCAGCCTTCCGGCTCCATCTACAGTAGTTTTATTCGCTTATGCCTCTTGGACCGGTGTAAATTTATTTTATGTACTACGTACAAACTTCACAGCATCAAACAACTGGCATTGGGCACATTTAAGAGCCTCAAAATACACAATATTTTGTGTCTTCATCATACCAGCGCCCAGATACACGGATAGATTCTCAATTTTTGTGGACATAAAGCTGTCTATGAGAGATGGCCAGATTTGCCAAATCGAGCTCAGCATGATCCAAAGACTATTCTTGAGATTTGTTAGCCGTCACTGCAAA